>JAJONR010004518.1:0-50622 GCA_029582245.1 Solanum etuberosum
TCCTTGGGAAATCGTATAGTACAAATATGTCAATAAGAATCTTTCTTATGCGTATAAATTGTTGAATTCTCTTGATATGAGTTACGTAACGGAAATCACATTAGAAATCTTTGACTCTGCCTAAGGTAGTATACGTGCTAACATTTTACTTGATCCTGTAGTGGTTTCCAGCACTGCGTGGCGTGGCAGCAACACAAGAAGAGAACACGAAAAAGGCAGCAACGGAGACTGTGATCGAAGGCCTGGTGTTGTTGGAAGATGTCTTCAGGAATTGCAGCAAAGGCAAGAAGTTCTTTGGTGGAGACACTATAGGATACTTGGACATTGCACTTGGCTGTTTCTTGGGTTGGCTGAAGGTGAACGAGAAATTAAACAACGTAAATCTGCTTGATGAATCCAGAACTCCGGGTTTATACAAATGGGCTGAAGATTTTTGTGCTGATAGTGCTGTCAAAGATGTCATGCCTGAAACTGATAAGCTTGCTCAGGCTGCTAAGGTTATTTGGGCAAAAATTAGAGCTCAAGCGTCTAGCTAAATTCGTATGTTCTTCTTCTTTTGATCATGATGTGTTTAGATTATGACGTCTTGATAGTTATTTTCAATCTACATTTGGTCTTTTGAAAGGGCTAAAAAGTACGTTGTCATTGTGTAATAAGCTATTCAGCAAAGATCTACTGGTTACTACTCCTTCCATTCCACTTTTCTTTATTATTTCATCCAAAAAGAATGACACAATTCTATATTTCCTTAAAAAGAAGCTTTCATAGTCACACATTTGCTAAAACATGTTTAAGATCATACATTTTATAAGTTTTATAATCACAGCAATGTTATGACATATTTAAGATCACAAGTTTCAAAATGTTGAATTCTTTTGGAATCTATCAACAAATGAACAAACTAATAAGGTCCTCTCCTTTCAATTTTATCATCCACTCACTCTGCCAACTTCACAATCCGCTCTTCAGACCATACTTTAAGCACTATTTGTGTTTCTAACTCTGCTTTGATCATGGCTGAAAATGATGTGAAACTATTAGGATCATGGCCTAGTACTTTTGTCATGAGTGTAAGAATAATTCTTATGGCCCAAATTTACTTGTGATCCAAGTAATATCATAAATAATATTTAATGAAGAATAGATCTCGCCTGTACACCGGTTACTTGATAGACGTACCAGATTAAGTCATAACTTTTATAAATTGGTCCTCCCTCCACCCATTAGGATTACCACATATACTCTACATTATTTCCACCGCTGACGGTTGTGGTAACGTATGGCTAGGAAAGGAGGTAAAAATCAATTTACAACTAACGCTTCTTCTTTTCTCTATGAGGATGTCTTCCGCATGAGGTATGTGCCCCTAACGATCTCTATGTAAGATTATCGTGTTCAAGATCCTGATGTGTATTAAAGTATTTAAATCTTACATGTGGTATCCAAGTCTGGATTGTTTGAACGGATAATATAATCTTCGTATATCTTCTGCAACTAATTAAAATAAGTAGAAAAAATTTATCACGGGTATAGCCTACTGTTTTTCCCAGTCAAATTATGTATTCGTCATAAGTGTAGCGCTTGATTAAATTGTCTTTTTCATAAATTATGTAACCGCATCAGAAATTATGCAGCGCTGTATGTATGGAATATGTGAACTATCTTACCTTATCTTCAAATTGTGGATGTTCAATACAAATTGATCATAATACATAGGTAACTAATTATTTAATTAGTGATTTTGAACAAGAATGTTGGCAAGTAGACGAACCCGGATGAAGGCAAATAATGTGAGAACCATGAATTTTTTTTTTATAAATTTTTTTTCTAAGTTTAATTTTGTCCAATCACATTATGTTTAAAATTATTGTTGAATCCTTTTGTAGTAGCGTAATTTTGTGTTTGACTATTTAAGGTATTTGAACTCTTAAGTTAATCAAGAGTTGTTAGCAAAAGTTTAATTTGCACAAATTCTAAAAATCTTAGCAAAAGTTTAATTTGCACAAATTCTAAAAATCTTAAATAATTTTTTCATAGCGCAGTAATTATGTTTCCTTTTAGATTGTGCAATAAATTAAAGTGGTCGTTGTACTAAGCAATAAATAATATATGTGTACTTAGTGCAAAATAGTTTGTTAGTCAGCAAAGTGGCCAAACTAGAGAAATTAACATCTACACATATAATATTTATGATCACTTGATGCATGTATTGTGTTTCTATAGTTTGTTAGTCACCAAATTGGCCAAACTAAAATGTATAAAATTATTCACATGCACAAAATTTTATGATATTATGTGTGCATTTGTATTTATATAGTTTGTTAGTCACCAAAGTGACCAAACTAGTATGGTTAAGAAAAATATGCATTCATAAAATTATCATTTATCTATGAAAGTTAATGAAATGTCTATAATGAAAATAAATAGATAAATTTCACTATTGCTAGAACTTAAGAATTTACCCAAAGGTGAATAAATCATTCTACAAAGAGTGAACATTATGAGGTAAATTAATATTTTCAATCATACATATATTGTATATCCAAAGATGTCGTATAGGTTTGGTTAAAAATATCTAATTGCCTATTAAAGATAAACATGAAATTTAAATTATGATAGTGTGTCGTAGTATCTACCCAAAGGAGAATTACGATATACTTTTATCGTTTTACTAAATTCGCATTATTTTCTGATTTCTGAGCATGTATATCTATTTTGCAGTTATTCCTCTTCATTAGTATGCTTCATCTGTAACTTTGTTCAATGGATTAAACTTCTCTGAATGGCATGAACAAGTCCAGTTTCACTTAGGTGTGATGTATCTTGACTTGGCTCCGCTGAATGAAAAACTTATTGTCATTACTGATAAGAGCAGTGAGGATGAGAAGTTTTTTCATAATCATGGAAGTGCTCTAACATATTAAGTCTTATGTTCATGCGAATGACTCTTGCTAACAACATTAAGAGTACTATTCCATAAAACAGAAAGTGCCGGGGAATACCTAAAGTTTGTGGAAGAACGTTTTCGTTCTGCTGATAAGTTTCTAGCTGGTACACTAATGGCTGAACTCACGACCATGAAGTTTGATGAATCGCGTAGTATGCAAAATCATATCATCGAGATGACTAACATTGCAACAAGACTTCAGACCTTGGGGAGGAAAGTGGATGACACCTTCTTGGTTCAGTTTATTCTGAACTCATTACCTCTTGAGTATGAACCATTCCAAATTAACTATAACATTATTAAGGATAAGTGGGATGTTAGTGAATTGTTCAGTATGCTTACTCAAGAAGAGTCAAGACTTAAGAAACAAGGAGGTCATTCCATTAACCTCATGAGTCTAGGAGCTGATAAAAGACTCAAAGTGAAGGCCAGCAAATTTAAGAAGAAAAAAACACCTGCTAAAGTTTCAGATGATGCTCATAAGGAACTCAAGACTGATGTGTGTCGTTTCTGTAGAAAGGAAGGACACTATCAGAAAAATTGCCAGAAACGTAAAACTTGATTTGAAAAGAAAGGTACATTTAGTGCTTTTGTATGTTTCGAATCAAATTTAGTAGAAGTTCCTAATAATACTTGGTGGCTTGATTCTGGTGCAACTACTCATGTATCCACTATGTTGCAGGGATTCACTACGATCTAAACTACAAATCCAAATAAGAATTTCTTGTTCATGGGAAATCGCATGAAGACTCAAATTGAAGGCATAGAGTCTTATCGATTGATCTTGGAGACTGGACATCACCTTGATCTATTACAGACTCTTTATGTTCCGTCAATTTCTAGGAATTTGAGTTCTCTTTCAAGACTTGATGTTTATTAATTTGATTTTAAGTTTGGATATGAATGTTTCAATATATATAAGAATTGTTATAAACATATTTTTATTTTAGTGAATGTCTATTATGTGGACTCTGTTAGAGAAAAGTTAGTAATCCTACTTGGAGACCAAGTCAGTTTTCTCCTTATAAATAAAGGGGTTTTCCTTTATTGTAAAAGAGATCTCCGAATCCCTCAAGAGAAATAATAAGTCTTCTCTCTACTTTCTTCTTCTTATTCTATAGTTTCATAATACGTTATTAGCACAACGCATGATTATTCATCACAATACATCAATGGTCGAGCTTTGATCTGGTTAAGTTTAGACGTAAAGCCCTAAACACATAAGGTATGTGATATTTTAAAGACCTAAATAATCCATTATAATAATGAGTTGCATAACGTTTTCTGACAAGAGTCACTATATGTATTTAAACTTATTATTATAGTATTGCATAGATATGTTACAGTTCTTTTTATAAAATTATTTTTAATGAGTTACTATTATGTAGGAAAATTTATGAAGGTGTTGGCTAATGACTAGCTTAATTAACACCTGGTAATATGGTGATAACTTGGAAGCAGATCCATTTTTGATAAAAGTCATTGTTAGCTTAATTGACACATGGTAATATAATAAGTCATGCCTCGGAGCAGACTCTTTTTGGATAAAGCCAGTGGGTAAATACGGTTATCATGAGTTTGTTGCCAATGATGACAATGCTTAGCTTTGAAAGCTAGAAGTCGACCGTAACTTCACAGACTAAAAATTAAATTCGGATAAGATGATGGATTCAAGTTCCATCACATCATGAGGGTAAGATATCAAGTTTAAGATTTGGTGCACCATGATAATAAGATGTTGGGTTTAAATCTCATCAATTTATGACCTAAGACGCCTTAATATGGGTAAGACATTGAATTTAAGTCCAATGCACCAAGCCGATGACTAAAGCAAATAATATATTTTTGATGAAAATTAGTCATGAAACCTATTCTATTGAAATCGCTCCATTTCCTAAAACATAATGTGGTAGTAGTGCATAATATTACTGAAAGAAGACAAGTGATTGAATAATGCACATGAATGTGAATGAGGTACTAAGTTATTATAATTTGATGTACTTTGATGAATGTGTTCCATTCATGAAGAATGAGAACTTTTTATAAATGCTAAAATTATAGATCCATTCTCTGAAGTGAATGAGGTGTAAGCCCACCATGCTAGGCGTGGTCGACCTTGGTCATAGACGTGGTATCACCAAGAATGTCTTTGGACAGACATATGTTATATAAAAGTTTCATACTTTATCTTTTGGCTTGTATTGGACAAGAATTAGTGCAATTGAGGAACATTCTATAGTAAATAAGAAATTTACTAATTTTGCCAACACTTTCATACTTTGGCATGATCGTCTGAGACATCATGAGTCTATAATCATGAGACAAATTATAGAAAATTAAAATTGACATTCATTAAAGAACCTAAAGATTTTTTTAATGGTGAATTTTCATGTAATACTTGTTATAAAGGCAAGTTAATTGTGAGACCATCATCAACAGAAGTTGAGATTGAGTCCCTTGCATTCTTTAAACGTATACATGAGTTTGTGGACCTATTCACTCACCTAGTGGGCTGTTTAGATACTTCATGATCCTAATAGATGCTTCTTATAAATGGTCTCATGTGTGCATATTGTAATATCGTAATTTGGTGTTTGCAAAATTGTTGACACAAATAATATGATTGCTGGCACAATTTTTTGATAATCAGATTAAGTCCATTCACCTTGATACCGCTGTAAAATTTTCATCCCAAGCATTTAATGATTAATGCCCATTAGTTGGGATTGAATAAACTCAATACCAAAGTGAATGTGATAGTGTAAAATAAACCTTATTAATATGGATGTGCACTCTATCATGATGGGATCATGACTCACCTTTAGAAGAGGTAGAGTAATTAAGAAGAAATAAATCTGAAATTTACTCTCAAAGTAATAAAATTGAAATTTGCTCATATAATAGTAAATTAGAAATTTACTAAAGCAAAATGCACATGGCATAGTAAACTTGGAGTTTACTAGTACTAATAATTTTATTAATTGACACAAATGATTTGGTCATCCCAAAAATGTGCATAATGAGTAATAGACATACATTGAAGAACTAGAAGATTCTTCAAGAATTCTTTTTGTTGTTTGTTTACATGATAAGTTGATTGGATCAACTAATGTTGGGACTAAATCCCTAAATTCTATAAAGTATCAGAGGTGAATATGGGCCCGTTCACCTATTAGGTGATATGATAAATAGATGCATCGATAAGATAATCACATGTGCGTTTGTTGTCAACTTGCAGTTTGACATTCACAAAATTGTTTGTGCAAGATAATTGAGTTAAGAGCACAACTTTCATAATATGTAATCAAGACAATTAATCTTGATAATATTGATAAATATTCAAGATGATGTCTCAGAGAAATAGTGGAATCATTGCTTATGAAAACAAAGCTTCATATGTTGATTTGAAATACGATATTGCATACAAAAGTAATTGAACGCATCAGACCAATAAATTATGATCAATTTTTATCTTAATTTCTTTATGGTCAGGGACCAAATAATTTCCATCTAATAATTTTGATGTGCAATATAAGATTAGTGAATATACTATGATGCACAAAGATGGATTCTCCTAAATAGATTGAGATGTATGTTAGTTTATCTAACATATGGGGGATATAAGAAGTATTCAAGAGTTGCAAATGCTCCTATTGAATGTTCCTCAAGGACAAAGTCTACGACATGCATGAAGCATGATAGATGAATCTAAATAAAATAATTCTTGAAAAAGAGAGAGAATCAAATAATCAAAAAATGATCATAATAAGAAGACAACGTGCTCTTGGAAAGCCTACGACATAACACTTCATGAAACCTCATGAGAGGGGTACGTACCTGAAAATAATGAAGTGATGAGATCTCAATAAGTTATGTCGTATTGTGAATCGATATAAAATGATATATCTTTGGTCCTAAAGGAAAGATTCATAAAAGGAGATAGAAGGAAGCACATTTCGTCAAAATTTTTCTACACACATGAGCTCCCAAGAATGGTGATATCAACATGCAACAGGTTTGTTCAAGTAATACTATGGTTGACCTATTCGTCAAGTCTCTACCAACTACAACTTTCGAGAAGATGGTGCACAAGCTTAGAATGAGAATATTCAAGTTTCTGGACTAATGTTTACATTAGGGGGAGTTAATTTGCGATGTACTCTTTTTTCCTCACAAGGTTTTTTACCATTGAGTTTTACTTGTAAGGTATTTAATGAAGCATACATAATGCGTATTACTAGATATGTGTACTCTTTTTCCTTCACTAGATTTTTTTCCACTGGGGTTTTACTAGTAAGGTTTTAACGAGGCATATAATCTATCAAATAGACATCCAAGGGGGAGTGCTATGAACATATTTGTATTATAGTGAATGTCTATTATGTAGAGTAGGTGGTGAAGAAGAGACGGAGGAGCTTCCTCCCCCATTGACGGCTCACTAGCCTTTTATTTTGATTTCTCAAACCGAGAGATCCATGAATCGGGATCCTGATGCATATAGATACAAATGGTCCAATGGGAGCAAGAGTGGAGTTTTTTTAGAGAAAAGTTTGGAATCCTACTTGGAGACCAAGTCAGTTTTCCCCTTATAAATAAAGGGGTTTTGCTTCATTGTAAAGGAGATCTCTGAATCCCTAAAGAGAAATAATAAGTCTTCTCTCTACTTTCTTCTTCTTATTATATAGTTTCATAACAAGAATACTATTTTTATGGTTCTGGTGTTCTTATTGATGGTTTATATAGATTGAAACTCGAAAATAATTTTTCTTAATCCCTTCTTACTAATCATCAAAATGTTAGAATTAAACATAGTTCACTAAATAAAAATTCTGCTTATTTGTAGCATAGACGTTTGTGTCATGTATCCAAAGAAAGATTAAAAATATAAGTAAAGAATGAGATTCTTTCGAATATGAATTTCACTGATCTTGATATATGTTTGGATTACATTAAAGGAAAGCAAACCAAGCATAACAAGAAAAGTGCCACAAGAAGCAATCAACTTTTTGAAATTATACACACTGATATTTGCGGACCCTTTCATGTTCCATCTTTTGGTGGAGAAAAATATTTTTTCACTTTTATCGTTGATTTTTCACGTTATGGATTTATCTATTTATTGAAAGAAAAATCTTAAGTAGCGGACACTTTCAAAGTGTACGTTAATGAGGTTGAAAGACAATTAGATAGGAAAGTGAAAATCATTAGGTCAGATAGAGATGGTGAATATTATGGAAAGTATAACGAATCAGGGCAATGTCCAGGTTCATTTGCAATATTCCTCGAAGAGCAAGCATATGTGCACAGTATACTATGCTAAGAACACCTCAACAAAATATTGTTGCAGAAAGGCGTAATCGAACACTTATAGATATAGTTAGGAGTATGATGAGTAATTCCTCATTGTTGAAATTATTGTGGATGTATACTCTTAAAACGATTGTATATTTATTAAATAGGATTCCTAGTAAGACAATTTCAAAGACTCCCTTTGAACTGTGGACCGGAAGAAAACCTAGTTTAAGACACCTGCATGTTTGGGGTTGTCCAGCGGAAGCTAGAGTTTATAATCCACAAGAAAATAAATTAGATTCTCTAACATTAAGTGGTTACCTTATTGGTTATCCAGAGAAATCGAAAGGGTATAAGTTTTACTGTCCAAATCATAGTTCAAGAATTGTTGAAACTAGTAATGCAAGATTCATTGAGGATGAAGTTAGTGAGAGTGTTGAATGACAAAGTATGAAAATTAATGAGGTAAGGGTAAATATTCCATTGCCCATGAATGTACCTACTTCCACACCAATAACAAATGTTGTTCCTCTTGTGGAAGAACACTTTAATAATGTTGAACAATATTTGAGTGAAACACTTCAAGAAGGAACTAACTCAAAAGTATCTGACGCAAATGAACCACAAATAGTGCTATTAAGAAAATTTCAAAGATAAAGAAAATCATCTATTTCAGATGATTATGTGATTTATTTGCAAGAGTGAGATTTGATATTGGACTTAATAAAGATTCGGTTTTATTTTTACAGGTCATAGAAAGCGTTGAGTCTGATAAATGGATTGATTCCATGAATGAAGAGTTGAAATCTATGGAATTCAACGAAGTCTGGGATCTCGTTCAATTACCAGAAAATTCTAAAAGAATCGGGTGTAGATAGGTCTTCAATACCAAACGCGATTAAAATGGTAATATTGAACGATATAAAATTAGACTTGGTGCCAAGGGATACAGTAAAAAAAGGAGGCATTAATTATAAAGAGACCTTTTCACCGGTCTCAAAGAAAGACTCATTAAGAATTGTTTTGGCTTTGGTAGCTCATTATGATTCAGAGTTACACCAAATGGATGTGAAAACTGTCTTTCTTAATGGAGACCTCGAGGAGGAAGTTTATATGGACCAACCAGAGGTTTCGAAATTAAAGGAAAAGATCAAATGGTATGTAAGATAAAGAAGTTAATATATGGACTCAAACAAGCCTCACGACAATAGTATATGAAGTTCAATGATACCATAACATCTTTTGAATTTAAGGAGATTACCATTGATCGGTGTATATACCAAAAGATCACTGGAATAAGTTTATATTTTTAGTCCTGTATGTTGACGATATTTTACTTGCTTCTAATGATTTAGGCATATTGTGTGAGACGAAAGACTTCCTCTATGAACTTTCAAATGAAAGATATGGGTGAGACATCCTATGTGATAGAGATAGAACTATTCCGTGATAGATCACAAGGGTTACTGTGAGTGTCTCAAAAAGGCTATATCGAAAGAGTTCTAAAGAGATTTAACATGAATAATTGTTCAGCAGGAATAGTTCATATTCAGAAAGGGGAAAAGTTTAATCTCATCCAATGCCCAAATAATGACGTAGAACGAACTAAGATGGAATCAATTCCTTACTCTTCTATTGTTAGAAGTTTGATATATGTTCAAACTTACACAAGACAAATATTAGTTTTGCGGTTGGAGTGCTTGGAAGATATCAAAGTAACCCTGGAATTGATCATTGGAAAGATGCAAATAAATTCTTGGGATAGGAACGAAGTATTACATGCTCATGTATAGAATATTCAATCACTTAGAAGTTACTGGATACTCGGATTCAGATTTGCTGGAAGTGTTGACACTAGAAAGTCCACCTTTGGTTACTTGTTCCTATTAGCTGAAGGAGCAATATCGTGGAAGAGTGCTAAACAATTTGTCATTGCTACATCCACAATGGAAGCAAAATTTGTGGCATGTTATGAAGCCACAATTCATGCATTATGGCTGCGGAACTTTATTTCATAACTTGGGGTTGTCGACACCATTACCAAGCCGCTGAAAATTTATTGTCATAATGCTACATCAGTATTCTTCTTCAAGAATGATAAGTACTCCAAAGGTGCCAAATATATGGAATTAAAGTATTTACTTTCGAGGAAGAAGTTCAGAAACAAAGAGTGTTACTTGAGTATATTAGAATTGATCTTATGATTGCAGATCCATTAACAAATGGCTTACAACCAAAGACATTTAAAAAACATGTTCAAAGAATGTGTCTTGATTATACTTATGATTGATATATTTATGATGTTTTCACACTTTGAGCTCAATTATGTATTTCTGATATACATTAATGAATCTCTTGTTTCTCATAATGGTGTATACATTATTGTTTTGAGATATTACAAGATAAGTATCCATGAGACATTATTGTGGACCGTAATGTTATATGTTTTATAGCTTATGAACCTAGTATTATAAGTTGCTAATGTAGTAGTATATGGAAGGAAGTATGTAGCTTAAAATTTATGTACAACCTCCATAACTGGCATTAGTAGTTTGTTATATTGTGGTATGTATTATGGACATTATATAAGAGATTTATTGTATGCACAACTAATGTTTATGAAATATTAATGTTATATGGTCATTGGTCCAAGTGGGAGAATGTAAGAATAATTATTACTTATGGCCCAAGTTTACTTGTGACCCAAGTAATACCATAAATATATTTAATGAAGAATTGATCTCGTTCGTACATCAGTTACTTGATGGATGTACCAGATTAAGTCATAACCTCTATGAATTGGTCCTCCCTCCATCCATTAAGGTTACCACATATTCTCTATATTATTTCCATCTCTGACGGCTGTGGTAACGTATGGCTAGGGCATGGAGGTAGAAACCAATTACGACTAACGCTTCCACTTTTTTCTATGATGATGTCTTCCGCATCAGGTATGTGACCCTAACTATCTCTATGTAAGATTATCATGTTCAAGATTCTGATGTTTATTAAAGTATTTAAATCTTACAATGAGGCCTCGAATAGCCCTTAATGTAAAATCTAAGGGCTTCGATTTCTTGGAGGAACAATTAGGTTCTAAAAGTGATCTTCTCCTTAAATCAAATCTAGTTTACAAGAAAATTCTAGTTTTAATTCATGATGGAAAGGCCATTTGTGAATCTGTCATCATTGTTCAGTACATTGATGAAAATTGGACTAATTTTGGTCACTCTATTCTGTCACGACCCAGGGGTACCCCCTACACGTAACATGACATATAGAACCCAAAGGACTCCATACAAGCCACTTAGTCCTCATAACATAAGCAATAGAACAATAAGAGTAAAACACATTTCAAGTCTCAAAAAGTTTTTTCAAAAAAGAAAGCGGAAGTCTAGACACTCTGTCTCATCATAGCCATCTATTACAATATCGAATGAGATTGGGCCTATCCCATACAATATGTCCAAAAGGGAAAGTACATGAAAGAAACTAAACATAAAAAAATCCATCCTCGAACCATGAGGACTCACCAAGCTCGGGAAAAGAATCAAATCCAAGTTCTAGACACAAGAATAACCACCTTGAGTACCGGACCCTACATTTAGGAAAAATGTAGGCAAGAGTATGCGTTAGTACAAAAATGCACTAAGTATGATAACTATGCATGAAAACATTTAAAACATGCTAAAAGGGACATTTCATTTCAAAGCATGCAATTTACCAAGTTCAACATGATATAAGAGGTTAGAAATCATAAGTCATAAAACATAGGCAATATAAGTCATCATCATCTTTGAAACCTTTGAACTCATATACAAAGCTTCTTGAAGTAACCATAGTTCATTATTCATCTTCTTGTTCTTGTTGTGGGAATAAGCCTTAACTGACATGAGACCATGTGAGCTATAACATGATCACCCGGTGTTACCCACACCGAAAAGGGTTGTCCTACTTGCCTAAGGTAGAACCATGGTTTGTTAGCTTAGGTGGATCCACTAGCTAAATATCCTACGGGAACACATAGTTTATGGGATAAGGAGATTGTTACTAGAAACCCGAACTCAACTTGCGTAGAAGGTTTCCATCTTATGAGACATACATGGGAAACCCGAACTCAACTTGCATAAAAGGCTTCCATCTCATTTTCAATATCCCCTCGGTGCTAAGCATTAATCCCACAGAGTACTTATTAAGTCTTGTCTTAACTCATGTTTCATGGAAGGATGTACTTGACAATCAATGCAAATTAATTCATTAGGATAGCTCTTAGATCGTGCGTGAGAAAACCTTTCACTGTCCATGTCCATATGTAAGTATTAGATTCAATTAGGTGAGAAAGCCTTTCAACCTAGAATCTTCATTATGTGAGAAAACCTTTCACATAATGTTCATTATGTGTTCATGAGAATAGCCTTTCAATCAACCCAACAACATTATCATAATCATTGACACTTCACCCTCAAAGTGTTCTTGAAGCATTTACATAGATTTCATAAAAACATGCATAATCTCATACTTTGCCCTTTCAAGGTTCAAAGCTCACTTTCTATCAACACATCTAGAATTAAAGCATTAGACATGGATTTCATTATAATTCATGTGATTCTATCACTTCATGCATAATTTCATAAAATTCCTCTTTCATCAACAAAGACCCACATCATCAGACCATAATTTAGAAATATGGGAATTACATGGGTTCTTGGGGATACATCATAAAAACCATAGGAATTCATAAATTCATGCTTAATATAACATAATTCAACCATTAGAATCAAGTTTGAAAGGAACCCATAACTTTTGAATCAAACCCTAACAATTGGGGATTCTATCTCTTTTGAAATTGAGATTTTGAAGGAACTCCATGGATGAAAGATGTCCATGTATGAATGCTATCATACCTTATCAACAAAGCCCAAAGAAATTGATGTGTAAAAGCTTGCTCTTGAAACCCTAGCTTGAATCTCCTTCTTCTTCTTCTTCCTCAAGTTTCTAGAGAGAGAAATATTTGAGAGGATGAACTTTGGGGAAATATTTTGGGTTTTGGAAAATATGACTTAATTGGGTGAGTTTTATAGTTAAAAAGACTTATATAGTGGTCCTAAACTTAGGCAAAACGACCTCAATTTAATTGAATTAAAACCAGAAAAGACCAATTAACCCTCAACTTTTAGTGGCCTGCCCAGGGACCACTTGAGGTCCCACAACCCTTCAAGGGTCACACGACCCTTGGTGGTGCCTGTGGTCCCTTGACCAGTGGCCTCACTTTCCACACCTCAACCCCCTTAAAGTTATCTTAAGACCACGACCCCTCCCACGGCCCGTGGTGGCCTTCACGAGCCGTCTAGTGGCTCGTGGGCAGGATCCTCTTTTAGGGAAGCCTTGGAGGCACACTGCCTCACCTCCACGAGTGGCACCACGATCCGTGGTGACCACCACGAGCCATAAAGGCTCTTGTGTGGAGGGGCTATTTTTGGGCAGCCTTGACAAGGCTACTGCCTAGCCTACCACGAGCCACACCACGTGCTGTGTTCCTCACCATGAGTCGTGGTTGCTTGGGTAGTGTCTAGGGGAGAGTGGATTGACCTAGTCCTCTCCCTTCGCCCTTGCCCACTTCCATGACTCTAACCCTCACGTTTAGCTCTAGTTTAGCCTACTAGTTTCTGGGGTGTCACATATTCTCCCGTAGGATCTTTATAGTCGTGCCATTGCCCGATTTTGGGCATGTTATATTGACGAGGTATAGATCTCTCTTCGTAAATGTAAAACCTTAAGTTATTAATGAGAGCACTTCAAATTACTTAATTTACTTTATGTCTCAAATAATCCTGCCCTATGTGTTGTGTTTGATTTTTTTTCATGGTCAAACAGGCAGTATATTTTTGCTTTTTTTAATGACGGTGGCAACTCTAATACATGTAAATTATGTGATTATGTTATCTAAAAACTTAAACTATTAAGCTAGAACATTTTTAATTACTTGATTTTATTAATTGTATCTAAGTATTAAATTTCTTTGCTCAATTAACCTTAGTTGCCTTTAATTGTATATTAGAGGGTACATTTGATGAAGAATTGATGTGTAAACAATGACGGATCTAGAATTTTATATTAATGGGCGCTCACTATATTTAAAGCATCATGTTGATCCTACTTACAATATTGTTTATTTGGTAGCAAAGACAACCCGACATAGTTTACTAGATAGAACTTATATGCAAGAAGCATCAAATGCTATCTTATATTTCATTAAAAAGAGTGTTGAACTCGGCTTATTAGCCATTCCTTCAATATTAGTTGTTGAGGAAGTTAGCCATGGCAAAAAATAGTGTAAAGCTTCTAGGTGTATGGGCAAGCCCGTTCGTGAACTGCATTCAAATAGCCCTCAAGATAAAGTCTATTGAATCTGAGTTTATACAACAAAATATGTTAAACAGAAGTGAGCTGCTCCTTATATCCAACCCTGTTTACAATAAAATCCCTGTCCTGATCCACGACGAAAATCCTATCTGTGAGTCCCTTGTCATACTTTAGTACATCAATGAAGCTTGGTTAAATTGTCCCTCCATTCTTCCTTCTGATCTTTATGATCGTGCCATCGCACGATTTTGGGCAGCCTATGTAGATAAAAAGGTGAAGACTAAATTTCATATCCCATCTTATATCCTATTATTTTTAACAGTTGAATTTGCAACTTATTGGAAACAACTTCTCTACCTCTGAGGTAGGGGTAAGGTTTGCGTACACTCTACCCCTTCCCAGACCCTACTTTGTAGGGCTAGTATGTCTCAAAAATTCCTCTTATATATTGTAGTGTCTGATTCTTTTTCATTCCCAAACAGGTAGTATTTTTTTTCTTTTGAGTGGCGGTGCCAACTCTAATATCATGTTGAAATTGTGTGATCATGTTATCTAAAAGCTTAAGCTATTAGGAATAAAGCATTTTTAATTGCTTAATTACGTTGTTCATGCTCCAGATGTTCAGTCTTAAAAGTGTACTGGAGAGTGTTAGAGTCTCACATTGGTTGAGAAATAAGTTGTCATCATGAGCTAGCAAGGTTAATTTAGGCCTAAGGTTTATTTCCTTAACAAATTCTCTGGATGGTTCATATTGTTTCTATTTTTAGTGGTTGGTTGCAATAGTATTTACATTTTAATTGATGCTTTAATGGTTTCCATTTTTCCGTTGCTTAGTGGTTGCCCAAGGAGAGGATTCCATAAAGGCAGCACTGGAGCCAGTGTTTGACTATCTGGTGTTATTGGAAGATGCCTTCAAGAATTGCAGCAAAGGCAAAAAGTTCTTTGGCGGAGATAAAATTGGATACATGTACATTGCACTTGGCTACTTCTTGAGTTGGATGAGGGTGACCGAGAGGTTGAACAAGTCATACTGCTTGATGAAGCAAAGATTCCAAATTTATACAAATGGGCTGAAGATTTTTGTGCTGATAGTTCTGTTAAAGATTTCCTGAAACTATATGCTTGCTGAGGCTGTTAAGGACCTTCTACCCAAAATTAGAGCTAATGGAATCTAGCTAAATCCATACGCTCTTCCTCTTTCTAGATGCTTTTAGCCTATAAAGCCTCGGTATCTATTGTGTAACAAACTTCTAAGAAATGATTAAATGAAGGCAAGATCTATTATTTGTTGGTTAATTCTATATGTGCCAATTTGATGTTTATTTCAATTTTTGAAACTTGAAATATTCTAAACCAAACTCAATTCAGAAATAAACTGAGCAGACACGTATAGAGATTCATGGTGACTTACACAAAAAATCAAACTCGAACGGGCTGCCTTAAGCAACAAAAGGTAGTAATTTAGTTTATGACTTGCATTAACTTTATATATTTGAATGTGGTGCCTGCTGCCTCCACGAAGTCGTTTCTGGTAGTAACATGATTTTTCATCTTCACATTTGTGGTTAGTTTATGATTTCCATCTAATTATTGTTAGTTAGGAGAAGGAATTAACTATTGTAGTGTCTCATTTTGTCCGTTGTGTACTAGTTCCTAATTCAACTATAGTAGAAGATTCAGATATACTCATCTTGTGATTCACTAAATGTAACACCCCGTAGCCTAAAGAGGAAAGCTTAGCAAATTTTTAGAATTTCCAGGTGTCACCCACGAGGGCCAACCATGCCCCGTGGTTGGATCCACGTTCCGTAGGTGAGCCTCATGGATGGGCACCATGGAAAACTGCCTAAAGTAGTAACCACACCTAGACCCACGCCCCGTGGATGGGTCCACGGTCCGTGATTGTGGGCTGTAGGTACAAGGCCCAAACTTCAGAGTCTTTGACCATGAAAGATGATTCACCAGGACAGACCGTGGGTCCATCCACGGCCCGTCAATATGGTCTCTTGGGTCAGGCCTAGTCAGGTAATTAAGGGGTACAAGGGTCCTTTTCGGAATTAATCAGAATTAAGTGGTGTCATTTTCACTAAACCTAGACCACCTATATAGGTATTTTTAACCCCCAAAATCCCCAATTCAAATCATTCTCTCAAATCCCAAAAGAAAACCCACAACCCCTCTAAAATATTCTCTCTCTAGAAAGAAGAAGAAGAAGGAAAAAATTGAAGCTAGGTTAAGATCAAGTCTCCTAATCTTCACGCTTTTGTGGGGATTGTGACTAAGGTATGATGGCTTTTCATCCATGGGATCCTTCCTCCCATGGAATCCCCTAGAATTCCCCCAATTTGATGAAGATTTCCCCAATTCTAGCTAGGGTTTCTTCCAATGTACTGGGTTATGATGATTGTTGATCCAATTGAGTGGATTGTGATTGTTTGTGATTGAATTAGTAGAACTACATGTTATTAGAGTGAAATTACATGTACCCATGCCTATTCCATGATTAGATCTAGAGTTGATATAATTGGGTTGATGCCATGAAGGAAAACTTTGTGGGTTTGGATATCTCCTTATAGGATTAATGAATTATGATGTTAATTGCATGAGATTAGAGCATAGATGATGATCATGAGATGTAGTGCTTTGAGAGTAAAGCCTAGACTATGAATTGTTGATTGTTGATGTTATGGTGTGGAAGAGACACTTCCCACAATGAATTGCTAAGCATGATTGAATGTATAAATGTGAAAGGCTTGCTCACATGAATGATTCTAGGTTTGAAAGGATTGCTCCCCTAAAATGAATCTAGACTAAACGATGATGTAATTGATGAGGCTAGAGGTGATTACCCTTGACCTCCATATGAAAGGATATGAGGTGATTCCCATACTCCTTAGAATTGAACAAGAGGTGAGTCCCCACGTTCCTATTATAATGAATGGACATGGAGGCGAGTACCCATGCTCTTTATGAAATGATGTGGAGGTGAGTACCCGTGTCATATGATGTAATTATGAAGGCGAGTACCCGCAATCTAAAAGTAAGTAAGGCAAGAGGCGAATACCCATTAGCCTTTGTAAGTTAGGCAAAGAGGCGAATCCCCATGTCTTTAAAAGTAAATATGAACTATGTGAATTATCTTATGAAGAATGAATAACTTGGATTGTTGCTTGAGGTACCTTTCATGAAGTAAGTTGACTTAGAGGTGATGACCCAAGTCTTGACTAAGGATGAGTAAGGTTGCTTGAGAAGTATTCCTTTCTTATTATAATATTGATGTATGTGCATGATTACACTTATGGTTTATATTGACTAACCATGATGTTTAAATTGTTTATGCTAGCTATCATATTTAGTACATGATTGTACTAACGCATACTCTTGCCTACATTCTTATCAAATGTAGGGTCCGGTGACATAGATTCTCACACTCGTGGCTAGCTTTATTGTTGATCAAGGAAGTGAAGATTTGGTGAGTCCTCATTGTGTTCGAGGATGTGATCGCCCTTTTCTATTATGTCTTTCATTTTATGTCTTTGACTATTGTATGGGTTGTGACCCAAGACTTTATTCATGTTAGTTAGATGGTTTGAGACAAGTGTATCAGACTTCCGCTCGTTTTATAAAGACTTCGATTATAATAAAATGTTTTAAATTTCTGCACCATTTTCTATTACTTTATGTTATGATATGCTAAGTGGCTTGTATGAGGCCTCTCGGGGTCTTGTACGCCTTGTTACATCTAGGGGGTACCCCTGGGCCGTGACAAAATTGGTAATTAGAGCACAAGGTTTAGAATGGTTCTAGGATGTCTCAAACCACGTCAAGTAGAGTTTTGTTCATAAGTGTGAAGCGTGCCACATTTATGAATGAGAGGCTACTAGATGTTTAGGAAACTTCACTTCTTCATTTCTTTAAGTTGTGCCATGGAGTTTAACTCTATAAAGTCTTTGTCCTAATCCTTACCCGATGGTTTTCAGGATATTACTACTAGAAGGGCTAATGCTAGAATGACTGAGGGAGACAATGTGGGACAAGAAGTTCCTCCCCAAGCTCCTCCTCAAGCTCTGATTGATCCTTTGGCTGACAATGTGACAAATGCGGAGCTTAGGTTAGCTTTTCAAGTGTTGGCTCAAGCTGTGACGACACAAGCCAATAGAGAGGTAGTAGCTCCCGTGAACCCAAATGTGGGTACGGCGGTGGCAAGAGTGAGGGACTTTACAAGGGTGAACCCTCTCGAATTTCATGGCTCCAAAGTTGAGGAAGATCCTCAAGAGTTTATCGATGAGGTCTATAAGATACTTGCTATTATGGGAGTGACACCAGTAGAGAAGGCAGAGTTGGCCACCTATCAACTCAAAGGGGTTGCTCAGAGTTGGTTCAATCAATGGAAAGAGGCAAAGCCGGAGGGAGTGGGTCCCATAGAGTGGGAAAGGTTCAAAAGTGCTTTTCTTTATCGATTGTTCCCTCTTGAGATGAGAGAGGCCAAGGTGCTCGAGTTCATTAACCTTAGGCAAGGAAATATGAGTGTAAGGGAATACACTTTGAGGTTCACTCAACTATCTAAGTATGCTCCTTCTATTGTGGTGAATCGTAGGACCAAGATGAGTAAGTTTGTGTCGGGAGTGTCTGACTTGGTTGTTAAAGAATGCCGCACCACTATGCTTGTCCATGACATGGAAATTTCTCGTCTTATGGTGCATGCCCAACAAATTGAGGAAGAAAAGCTCAAGGAAAGATCTAGAGAGGCAAACAGAGCAAGAGTGGATGATGGTAACTATTCACATTCTAGGTCCGGTGGACGGGGTCGTTCAAGGTTTCAGAAAAAGTTCTCCGGGCAAGGTTCTTCAAATACTCCTCCAAGGACTAACAATGAAACGGTGTCTAACCCTAAGCCTCAAGGAGATGGTGGTAAGCCTTCAATGCCTACTTGTGCCAAATGTGGAAGAAATCATACGGGTAATTGTCTAGCGGGCTCCAATGCTTGCTTTAGGTGTGGTAAGATGGATCACAAGATAAGGAATTGTCTTTCGGTTGCTAATAATGAGGGAGATACTCATCATAGGGCTCAACCCTACCCTTTATCCGGTCCAAGTGGTTTGGGTGCAAGTGCCCCTAAGCAAAACTGGTTTTATGCTCTCCAAACTAGAGGTGATCAAGAGAACTCCCCAGATGTGGTGATTGGTATGTTAAAAGTTTTTCAATTAGATGTGTATGCTTTGCTTGATCCAGGAGCTACTTTGTCCTTTGTGGCTCCTTATGTGGCCATGAGGTTTGATGTGCTCCCCGATGTGTTATTAGAACCTTTTTCTGTCTCTACCCCTGTTGGTGATTCTGTGGTGGCTAAGAGGGTCTATAGAAGATGTCCCATTTCCTTATCCCATAGATTTACTCTTGTTGATTTGGTAGAGCTTGAAATGTTAGACTTTGATGTCATCCTTGGTATGGATTGGTTGCATTCATGTTATGGCTCTATTGATTGTAGGACTCGAGTAGTCAAGTTTCAATTCCCAAATGAGCCTATCCTAGAGTGGAAGGGGGGAAATTCTATGCCTAGGGGTCAATTTGTTTCTTACCTTAAAGCTAGGAAAATGATTTCCAAGGGTTGTATTTACTATATAGTGAGGGTGAGGGATATGGATTCTGAAACCCCCATTCTTGAGTCGGTCCCCATTGTAAAAGAGTTTCCGAAAGTATTCCCCGATGATCTACCCGGTGTTCCTCCCGAAAGGGAAATAGACTTCTGTATTGACCTTCTCCCGGATACACAACCTATCTCTATTCCTCTTTATATAATGGCTCCAGCGGAACTTAAGGAGTTGAAAGAATAATTGAGGGATTTGTTGGATAAGGGTTTCATCCGGCCAAGTATCTCTCATTGGGGTGCTCCGGTTTTATTTGTTAAAAAGAAAGATGGGTCCTTCGTATGTGTATTGATTATCGACAATTGAACAAGGTGACCATTAAGAAAAAGTATCCTCTTCCAAGGATAGATGATTTATTTGACCAACTTTAAGGGGCAAGTTATTTCTCTAAGATTGATCTCCGATCGGGTTATCACCAATTGAGGGTGAAAGAAGAAGATATTCCGAAAACAGCTTTTAGGACCCGATATGGCCATTATGAGTTCTTGGTGATGTCCTTTGGTTTGACTAACGCTCCGGCAGCGTTTATGGACTTGATGAATAGAGTGTTCCTACATTATCTTAATATGTTTGTGATTGTGTTTATCGATGATATTTTGATCTATTCAAGAAGTGAGAGTGAGCATATTGATCATTTGAGGATCGTATTGCAAATCCTCAAGGACCAACTACTTTTTGTCAAGTTTAGCAAATGTGAATTTTGGTTGAGGTCCGTGGCTTTGTTAGGCCATATTGTTTCAAGCAAGGGTATTGAAGTGGATCCAATTCAGATGGATGCGGTCAAGATTTGGCCTAGACCTCTATCACCGATAGATATTAGAAGCTTCTTGGATTTGGCCGGTTATTATAGAAGGTTTGTTGAGGGGTTTTCCTCCATTGCTTCTCCTTTGACGGCTTTGACTCAAAAAAAGTCTAAGTTTATATGGTCGGATGCTTGTGAGAAAAGTTTTCAAGAGTTAAAAGATAGACTTACTTCCGCTCCGGTGTTGACTTTACCAGAAGGTACGGATGGTTTTGTGGTATATTTTGGCGCCTATAGAGTTAGGTTGGGATGTGTGCTTATGCAAAACGGTAAGGTGATTGCCTATGCTTCAAGGCAACTTAAGGTTCATGAGAAGAACTATCCTACCCACGACCTTGAATTAGCGGCGGCGGTATTTTCCTTAAAAATTTGGAGGCATTATTTGTACGGGGTTCATGTTGATGTTTTCACCGACCATAAGAGTTTACAATATGTGTTTACCCAAAAAGATCTAAATATTCATCAAAGAAGGTGGTTGGAATTATTTAAGGACTATGATATGAGTGTTCTTTATCACCCCGAAAAAGCGAATGTGGTGGTAGATGCTCTTAGTAGGTTGTCTATGGGTAGTGTTGCACATGTTGATGATGATAGAAAAGAGATGGCACGAGATGTGCATAGATTGGCCCGATTGGGTGTTCGATTGGTGGATTCCGACAAGGGTGGTGTCATGGTCCATAATGGTTCCGAATCATCCTTTGTAAATGATGTGAAAGCTAAGCAATGTCTTGAACCGACTTTGATGGAATTGAAAGAAGCGGTACTCAAGAAGTCCGTAGAGGCTTTCTCCCAAGGGACTTGGCACTAAAGTTAAGCTTAGCACAACTTTTCACCCACAAACCGATGGGCAAGCGGAGCGAACAATCCAAACTTTAGAGGATATGTTGAGAGCATGTGTCATCAATTTCAAGGGAAGTTGGGATGATCACTTGCCGTTGATAGAGTTCGCTTATAATAATAACTACCATTCTAGTATTGTTATGGCCCCCTTTGAAGCTATTTATGGTAGGAGGTGTAGATCTCCTATAGGGTGGTTTAAAGTGGGTGAAGTTGCTTTGATTGGACCCGAATTAATTCATGAGGCTATGGAGAAAGTCCGGCTCATTAGAGAGAGGTTGAGAACAGCCCAAAGCCGACAAAAGTCCTATGCCGATGTTAGAAGAGGAGACCTAGAGTTTGAGGTTAGTGATTGGGTCTATTTGAAAATCTCACCCATGAAGGGTGTGATGAGATTTGGCAAGAAGGGGAAGCTTAGTCCCCGATACGTGGGCCCGTATCAAATCTTGAGACGTGTCGGTAAGGTTGCATATGAACTTGATTTGCCAAATGATTTGGCAATGGTGCATCCCGTTTTCCATGTCTCTATGCTTAAGAAGTGTGTTGGAGATCTAACATCCATAGTTTCCCTTGAAGGGTTGGGAGTTGATGAAAATCTCTCTTATGAAGGAGTTCCGGTTGAGATTCTAGACCGGCAAGTTAAGAGATTGAGGAACAAGGAAGTTGCTTTCCTGAAGGTTTTGTGGAGAAACCACTTAGTTGAGGGTGCTACTTGGGAGGCCGAGGCCGATATGAAGTCCCACTTTCCTCATCTTTTTCCTTCTACTCCTATTCTAGCTTGAGGTAATGAATTTCCTCTTGGTTTGCTTTATGATTTGAAGTCATGTGTGTTTTATGTGTTTCCATGATTTCCTTATGATTATGCATGTTCATGAATTTCTTAAGTTTTAAAAGAAATGACTTATGTGAATTATTTTCCTCATGTTGTTGTGCATTGAGTATGAGTTGCCTATAAACTTCATGAGATGGATTGTTGAACATGCCTTGACTTGGAGTGGAGATTTCCTCCTTGAGTATGTGCTTTGAGTATTGATTGCATTTAGGCTCCATGAGATTGTGTTGAGCATGCTTTTAAGTTTGGAGATGATAATTCCTCCTTAAATGTAAGAAATCTAAAAATTTCATGCATATTGGGTTGTTAGATGTAGTTCCTACTTCCATATGGTGCATTGAGTATGATTGGCTTCGAGTTGATGTTTCCTCCTTAGTTGTGTGCATTTAGATGAGTTGCATGCATGATGGCCTGCTATTCATGAGTCTTTTCGTTTAGAAATGTTCTTAGAATCTCATTCGAGGACGAATGTTCCCAAGGGGGAGATATTATAACACCCCGTAGCCTAAAGAGGAAAGCTTAGTAAATTTTTAGAATTTCTAGGTGTCACCCACGAGGGCCAACCACGCCCCGTGGTTGGATCCACGCCCTGTAGGTGAGCCTCATGGATGGGCACCATGGAAAACTGCCTAAAGCAGTAACCACGCCTGGACCCATACCCCGTGGATGGGTCCACGACCCGTGGTTATGGGCCGTAGGTCCAAGGCCCAAATTTAAGAGTCTCTGACCATGAACCACGATTGACCAGGACGGACCATAGGTCCATCCACGGCCCGTCAATGTGGTCTCATGGGTCAGGCCTGGTTGGGTAATTAAGGGGTACAAGGGTCCTTTCCGGAATTAATCAGAATTAAGTTGTGTTGTTTTGACTAAACCTAGACCATCTATATAAGTATTTTTAACCCCCAAAATCCCCCATTCAAATCATTCTCTCAAATCCCAAAAGAAAACCCAAAACCCCTCTCAAATATTCTCTCTCTAGTAGGAAGAAGAATAAGGAAGAGATTGAAACTAGGTCAAGATCAATTCTCCTAATCTTCAAGCTTTTGTGGGAATTGTGACTAAAGTATGATGGCTTTTCATCAATGGGATCCTTCCTCCCATGGAGTCTCCTAGAATTTCACCAATTTGATGAAGAATTCCCCAATTCTAGCTAGAGTTTCTTCCAATGTTGTGGGTTATGATGATTGTTGATCCAATTGAGTGAATTGTGATTGTTTGTGATTGAATTAGTAGAATTGTATGTTATTAGAGTGAAATTACATGTACCCATGCCTATTCCATGATTAGATCTAGAGTTGATATAATTAAGTTGATGCCATGAAGGGAAACTTTGTGGGTTTGGATATGTCCTTATAGGATTAATGAATTATGATGTTAATTGCTTGAGATAACAGCATAGATGATGATCATGAGATGTAGTGATTTGAGAGTAAAGCCTAGACTATGAATTGTTGATTCTAGGTTTGAAAACATTTCTCACCCAAAATGAGTCTAGACTAAAAGATGATGTAATTGATGAGGCTAGAGGCGATTACCCTTGACCTCCATATGAAAGGATATGAGGTGATTCCCATATTCCTTAGAATTGAACAGAGGTGAGTCCCCACATTCCTATTATGATGAATGGACATGGAGGCGAGTACCCATGCTCATTGTGAAATGATCTGGAGGCGAGTACCCATGTCATATGATGTGATTGTGGAGGTGAGTACCCGTAATCTGAAAGTAAGTACGGCAAAAGGCGAATACCCATTAGCCTTTGTAAGTTAGGCAATGAGGCGAATCCCCATGTCTTTAAAAGTAAGTATGAACTATGTGAATTATCTTATGAAGAATGAATAGCTTGGATTGTTTCTTGAGGTACCTTCTATGAAGTAAGTTGACTAAGAGGTGATGACCCAAGTCTTGACTAAGGATGAGTAAGGTTGCTTGAGAAGTATTCCTTTCTTATTATGATATTATGTATGTGCATGATTACGCTTATGGTTTATATTGACTAACCATGATATTTATATTGTTTATGCTAGCTATCATATTTAGTACATGATTGTACTAACGCATACTCTTGCCTACAATCTTATCAAATGTAGGGTCCAGCGACATAGATTCTCATACTTGTGGCTAGCTTCGTTGTTGATCAAGGAAGTGATGATTTGGTGAGTCCTCATTGTGTTTGAGGATGTGATCACCCTTTTCTCTTATGTATTTCATTTTATGTCTTAGACTATTGTATGGGCTGTGACCCAATACTTTATTAATGTTGGTTAGATGGTTTGAGACAAGTGTATTAGACTTCCGCTCGTTTTATAAAGACTTCGATTGTAATGAAATATTTAAATTTCCGCACCATTTTTTATTACTTTATGTTATAATATGCTAAGTGTCTTGTATGAGGCCTCTTGGGGTCTTGTACGCCTTGTTACATCTAGGGGGGTACCCTTGGGTCGTGACACTAACGTTATAAAAAATGATATTCCAATATAAAAAAGGGACAAGATTCATAACATAGAGATATGCTTGCCATCTTTATGATTACTTTGTAAGCATTAGATGCTTGATAATGCAGATGCTTCATAACTACAACTTTTACTAATTTTCTTGCTGAAGTTGCAAAAGAAAATCTTTAGTGTCATAATTTTGATGTGAGGTTGCAACCAAGAAATTCTTTGAAGGAAAAAGTGTTAAAATAACCGTTACTATATGAAATATCTAATTTTACCCTCCATTATACTTTGAGTTCATTCATACTCTGGTTGTTACAAAATTATCACGTACTTACTTTTACTCCAACGAAGCTCCAACCTTACATGTCCAATCCACCCAATCCATGATAGAGCACTGTTAAGAGTCAAGTGCAAGTTATAATTCAACAAATTACTCTTATGAATGGAAAGTACAAACAACAAAGCATTATGCAAGATAGCATAAAATACATATTTGTTTATGATTTCTAAGATTATATAAGAGTGATAATATGCACGACCTAGTAATTTACTTACTTAACTTTTCGCCTATGTGTGAAATACGTTGTCTAACGTGTTCCAGCAAAGCAGTAAGAACAATAAGTAATAACATATTATCTTACGTGGAAAGCACCCGACTCAAAAAGTGTAAAATACCACGACCTGTACCCTTACAACATTTTAACTCTAACTTCACTAAATCACTGAGCCTTAACAGAAAACAGATTATAAACTTTGCAACCTATGGAACTAAATCTAATTCCTTAACTTCAAGTTATGGATTTAGATTACAACCCTTGCAATCCTAGGAACTAACTCTAATTCCTCACCTTCAACACAAACCTCCCATTTCCAAATCTTCTAGTTATACCAACCTGAAGACAACACTCCTAATTCAGTTTATAACTCACTGAACGAAGAGACTCAATCACAAAGAAAAACTCCTAACACATAAACTCTGTAAAAGGATTATGTTCTTCGATATGTTCCATTTATGTGTTCCTTCAGTTCGCTGGTAGCACTTGCGAAGTCAATTTTTCAATTGCTCTTTTTGCTCTGTAAGTGCACAAATATTCTAGACGACTTCACCTCTATTTATAGATTGTTGCTTGTCGTGTTGTACTTCACTTGGGCTTTTAGAGTCCTAATTCTTCTAGGATTCAACTTCTTTTATTTTTTGAATTCTATTTTGAGTTGAACTCATCCTTTGAGTTGGACTCCTATTGCCATTTGAATTCCTTCCTTTTGTAGGATTCTAGCACTTCTATTTTGACTTCTTTGTGATTTTATACTCCTTAAAATCAAACTTATTGATTCTTTTGTGTTGTAGTTGAACTCCCACTCTTCAATTCAACAGTCACTTGAAGAGTTCTACTTCAAGTGAGACTCCTTCTTTAATTCAAACTCATTGATTCTTTCTCTTAAATTCACCCGTTGTTTACTTCCTTAAGATTTATCACACCATTAACATCATCCATTCCTTGATTTCTACATATTTGTATTTATTTATTTTAAAAGCTTTCCCCACATTTAACTGCTCGTGACAATGTATCTTTGGACCATGTTGACTGACGTGTCTCATATTTGTTTATCAATCATTAAAATTACATAAATCCCAACAAAGAGTACTAATATAATGGTCACATTATATATTTAAAGCATTGTAAAACATATTGATCCTACCTATAATATTGTTTATTTGGTAGCAAGGACAAACCAAAATAATTTACTAGGTACAACTTACGTGGAAAAAGCATCAAATTTCTGAGTGATATTGCATAAAAATAAAGAGTGTTGGATTATGCTTAATAGTCATTCGTTCAATATTAGTTGTTGAAGAAGCTAGCCATGGAAACAAATAATTTAAAACTTCTAGGTTCATGGGAAAGCCCATTCATGAACCAAGTTGAAATAGCCCTCAAGATAAAGTCTATTGAGTCTGAGTTTATACAAGAACACGTGTTAAACAAAAGTGAGTTGGGCCTCAAATTCAATCCTCTTTATAAGAAAATCACTGTCTTGTTCCACTATGTATAGCGTATCTCTGAGTCCCTTATCATCTTTTAGTATACTGATGAAGCTTGGCTTAATGGTCCCTCCATTCTTCCTTCTGATCATCCCTATGATCGTGCAATAGCAAAGTTTTGGGCAACCTATATAGATGAAAATGTTAAGACTAAATTTTCATATCACCATCTCGTTGTCCTATAACCGGTAACAATTGAATTTGTAACTTATCATAAACAACCTCTCTACCTCTAAGGTAGTGGTAAGGTTTGTGTACGCTCTACCCTCCTCAGACCCCACTTTGTAGGACTACACTAGGTATGTTGTAGTTTAATTTGTAACTATTACATTTGATATGTTTTTTGTGGTTAATTTTATGAATGATCAATGAACTTATTATTTTAATAACTGAATGTTATCATGCTTTAGAAGTCGTTTACATGAGTAGTTAAGTTCATCAAAGTTTGTTCTTGTTTTACCCTTTTTTGAAAATCAATAAGTTTGTGTACTGGAATTTTCCATAAATCTAAAGAAAATGATTGCAGTGGTATCCATTCGTAGCGGAGTATAGGAACGTAGGAGGAAAGGAAGCAAAATAAGCTGTGGTGGAGAAAATGTCTGAAGGGAATTTGCTGCTGGAGGAGGCTTTTATCAAGATTAGCAATGGTAAATCTTACACTGTGCAACATAACCATCTCCCGAATGTAGAGCCTAGTGTAGTCCTCAGCTGAATAAGAGGTCTTTACAGGAAGAAAATGCACCGACTTAGTCATTTGGTCTACCACAACCCAAGTAGAATCATATTATCAATGAACGCGAGGTAAACCTGTAATGAAGTCCATATTCAGTTTTTGATGCTCAACTTTCACTTGTAGATAATTTGTATGCTTAGCCACAAATTCCACAATAACCTTCTTCATCCCATTCCACCAATAGATTTCCCATACATCACTATACATGTTAGTGGCTCCCAGTGAATAGATTATAGAGAACCACGACCCTCTGATAATATCTATTGCCTTAACTCATCAACATTCGAAACACACAGCCGACCTTGATAATGAAGCATACCATCTCCCCCTTTGGAGAAAGCCTTAATAGCTTTTCCGAGCACCACTTTCTTCAACTCAACAAAAGTCAGATCATCATCCTGTTTTGCCTTAACATCCGACACAAGAGGCGATTCTGATCCATTTTGAAGAATAACTCCACCATCATCTAAATCAACCAAATGAACTCCCAAACAGGCTAAGAAATGTATATCACGAACCAACTCCTTTTAAACTTCAATGTGACCAACACAATTCATGGACAATCTACTAAGAGTACCGGCAACCACATTTGTCATACCCTGATAGTAAATGACACTCATATTATAATCCTTCAACAATTCAAGCCACATCCTTGCGTGAATATGAAAATCCTTCTTCTTGAACACATACTGAAGACTATTATGATTGGTCAACACATCAACATGAACACCATAAATATATTGTCTTCATATCTTCTAGGAAAACACCTCCGCCGCCTACTCTAAATCATGAGTAGGGTAATTCTTCTTATGAACCTTAAGTTGCCTAGAAACATTGTCTATGACTTTACCATTTTAAATCAAAGCGCAACCAAGACTAATTCTAGAGGCATCACAATAGACAAGAAAACCATCTGTATCTTCTGGTAAGGTAAAAACTGGGGCTTTAGTAAGTCGAGTTTTCAACTCTTCAAATCTCTTCTCACATACTTCAGACCACTAAAATTTCACTTTCTTCTAAGTCAAGGTAGTCAAAGGAGATGTAATGCAAGAAATTCCTTCCATAAACCATCTATAGTAGCCGGTTAAACCTAAGAAAATCCTAATCTCTGAGGGGGGAAAGAGGTCTAGGCTAGTTCTTAACTGCCTCGATCTTTTTAGGATCAACTTGAATGCCTTATCCTTGACTATATGGCCAAGGAATGCTATCAACCTAAGCCAAAACTCACATATACTAAACTTAGCTAACAAGTAGCGATCCTTGAGAACTTGAAAAACAATCCTCAAATCATCGGCATGCTTATCCTCACTTTGAGAGTAGATCAAGATGTCATTAGAAATACAATAACTAATTAACATATCCAAATACTGCTTGAACACCATGTTCATCAAATCCATAAAACCTGCAGGAGAATTCATTGGTCCAAAAGACATAACCAAGATTTCGTAGTGACTATACCAAGTCTTGAAGGTTGTCTTCAAAATTTTACCTATTCTAAATCTAAGTTGAAGATAACCTAATCAAAGGTCAATCTTGCAGAAGAAGCTAGCGCCTAGAAGATGATCGAACAAGTCATCAATCCTTGGGATGTAATACTTATTCTTGATTGTGACGTTGTTCAATTATAGATTATCAATACACATTCGAAGAGAACAATATCTCTTACGAACAAAGAGAACTCGAGCACCCCATAAGAAATACTTGATCGAATGAAGCCCTTTTCCAAAAGGTCCTTAAACTGATCTTACAACTCCTTAAGTTCTACTGTAGCAATTCTACAAGGTGGACTGAAGATAGGTTGAGTATCTGGAAGAAGGTCATTACCAAAGTTGATTTCCCTTTCGAGAGGAACTCGTTGAAGATCATCGGAAAATACTTCTAAAAACTCATTCACAACAGGTTTAGACTTAAGGGTAGAAGCTTCAGAATTCGTATCCCTAATACCAACTACATGATAAATGCAAGTTTTATAAATCATCTTTCTAGCATTAAGACATGAGATAAACTAACCTATAGGCGCTTAATTTCTACCCTTCCACTCTATGATAGATTTATTATGAAACTAAAATTTAACAACTTTGGTTCTACAGTCAATAGAGGCATAACAAGCATGAAGCCAATTCATACTCATAATAATATAAAAAATTAAAAATGTCTAACTCTACTAGATCAACTGAGGTGATTTTCTGAAAAACTGAGATTGGGCAATTTTGGAAAAACCATTTAGCTAAAACTGGATCATCGACAAGAGTAGAAATTAAGAAGGGTTCTAATAGAATTTTGAGACTGACATCAAACTTCATAGAAATATAAGGAGTCATGAAGGAAAGTGTGGCTTGTAGATCTAACAAGTCATAAACATCATGCTAAAAGACTCGTAACATACTAGTGACCACATCAGGAGAAACCTCCTAATCCTGTCGAGCCTGAAGAGCATAAATATGTTCCGACGTTGTCCGCCACCAGAATAAGATAAAGTACCCAATTTAGCCGGGAGATCTAATGAAATACTAGGTTGATTCTGTGGATGACCATCTACACCCTTATAAGCAAACGAAGGGTGATCCCTCAACCTATGACTAGTCTTACCACAACCAAAGCATCCACCTTTATCGGCCTAGCACTATCCCAGATGACTCTTCTCATACTTCTAGCATGCGGGGAAAAATGTCCACTAGAGGCACTACTCTGGGACTTAGGGTTTGACGCCCTAGAAGAAGATGGAGTTGGTCCTGAATACCTTTGTCTGAACTGAGAACGACCACTACCACCTGATCTCTAAATAGAGTAGTCAACATTATCGGTCTGAGCCCTCTTAGTCTCCATTGCACTATCTTTAAGCTGCTCTTCCTCAATATATTGAGAATGAGTCATCAACCTAGAAACATCCATCTCCAATTGATCAACATAGAGGTGCTACACTCTTTCACAACCATCTCCGAGACACCAGAAACAAACTTGCTCATACGGGCCCTAGAGTCGGCCACCATAGATGGAGCATACTTGGAGAGTTGAGTGAATTTCAAAGCATACTCATTCACACTCATATTGTGTTGCCTCAAGTAATTGAACTCTTGCACCTTAGCTTCTCTTATCTCTAGAGGAAAGAATCGATCTAGGAAAACACCTTTGAACTTGTCCCAATCTAATGGACTTGCATCAAAAACCCTTTCTTCCTTTCATTGCTTGAACCAAATTTGAGCAACACCTTTTAATTGATAAGCAGCCAAGTCTGCACTCTCCACTAGAGTGACACCTATGATCTTAATAATCTTTTGAATCCCCACAATAAACTCTTGTGGATCCTCATCCACCTTAAAACCATGGAATTCCAAAGAATTCATCCTTGTGAAGTACATGACTCTAGTAATTGTTGTACCCATGTTTGGATTAACGGGAGCTATAACCTCATGGTTGGCTTGAGCAGTCATGGCTTAGGCCAACACATGAAAAATAGCCCTAAACTCGGCATAAGTGGCTTTCTTAACCAAGAGATTAGTTGGATCTTGTGGTGCTTCTTGCTCCACATTCTAATTCCTTCTGACATAAGCTCTTCTTGGAGGCATTGCACTGAAACACATCAAACATGTGTTAGAAGGAAACCTTATAGATTTCAACTCTATTGAATAACTTAAGAGTTATGAAAGAAGTGGACTTTTTAAAATGTATCGTAGCTTCCTATTCATAAATCTGGCGTCCTTCACACCCATGATTAAGACTCTACTCAACATGACTTTCAGACACCCTAAGACACTTAAACCTGATGCTCTGAGAATAAGTTTGTCACGACGCAAGACTACCCCAGACGTGACATGGTACCCATAATCCTGAGAGATCCTAAGCAATACGAAATGCACACACAAGTATACGTAGTCGTAGAAGTAATAAACGGATTTTTAGAACCAATTTATCAAACCCAAAGGACTTACAATCAATTTATATAAATCCTACTAATTCCATAATTTAGAGAAAGTGTTCTCAAGAAACTTGTATGTTTTATACTACTATTGCAACTAATTTAACTTTAAAAGTAACTAATTACGACAACTTCAATTTTGGTATTTTAAATAATAAAGGGACAATTCCAGGGCTACAACATGCTTAATGTTTAATGCATCACATCTCATGTATGGGTTAATTACAGTTATCAAATTACTGATTTACAAGGTTGATTTTATGATCATGATCTCTCGACTTCTAATCTCTTACTCCAACTGACTGTCTAACTACATCGTTGAGCAGGGATAGATAGAATCAATTTGTGAGTATTTAAATTTCATTATATTTTTTTACCAAACTCGATGTTCGTTTGGGTGTCAATCCTAAACACGAATCTAAACAAGCGATATGCAAGAAATATTGAGCTTTTTGTATTCTCTAGTCTATCTACCTATTCGTCTCTCGAGTTCAAGAATAGACAATATACTTATCTAAATGATGGAAATTCATGAAATACTAAAATAAGAATACAAAAGTAATTTATGTGATAATCAAAATTAATTCATAACAATCAATGTTCAACAATTACTCATAGCTACATCCCCAGAACAAAGGCTTTTAGCCACTCATAATAATCAAGAACACATATACAATTGTTTTCATGAAATTCAAAAGTAAAGAAAGAGTGGAAAATTGAAACCATAGATGAATTGTTTATCCCTTGTTCTTGCTCATGAAAAAGAAGAAGTAATTCACAAAATAACCTTAGGGTCCTATTTTTAAAGTTAGGAAAATAATTCCCTTTCCTCATCGCCTTTAGAAACCTAAAAAGATCAAAATTTTGCCTAAATGGTCGGGGGTACTATGCCAGAATCATGCCAGGAAGGACATGGGAATGTTCAGCCCTAGCGCCTTTCGCCAACAGTGCACCAAAAACACACCTCAGAACTTTTGGGGCCAATGCCCTGTGCCACAAATGCGCTTAGTGTGGTGGGGCGCTTTGCCCAGTTCCCCTTTAATGGCATTTCATCGTTCTCATTTCTTTGCTCCTGTTATGTGCATACTTCTTTAGAAACCCTTGCATATATATAATATGTAGGTTAGTGTGCTGTCATCGCAATACTTATATCAACATATCAATTAGAATCAAGAATGCTCTCAAAAAGTAAGGTAAATGCGGGTAAATTGTAGCAATTGGACATATAAATACGCCCAAGATCAGTCCACAACTTAGAAACTTTAGTTCCTCGTGGGGGCCTTCCACAGGTATCATAATATTGTAAGGTCCATGAATTCCCTCATGGAAGCCACAAACCAAAAACTTCAATTGTTATCTACAACTTTCCAACTTTAGCCCACTTTTGCACTTCTCAGGTGTTACACTCTTGGAAGTATTTAGATGGTTTCTACTGTATGTTGGACAAATAAAATTCATGTTCCATATTTCAGTATTGAATCTGAAGTGAGTCTTGAAATCATCGTCCATTTCCTACTAGTCATGCTATTTGCGAGGATACTGGTGCATATATCAAGTCAATGCTTATCAAGAAAGACTTCAGATGAACAATTTCATCCTCAGCTTCTCATTTCTCCCTATGCCGACTAAATTTTCACAATATGCATTTAAATTTGCATGAGGGTGTAACACCTCAGAAATTGAAAAGTTGAATAGGAAAGGAAAAGTTCAGTTTTGGCAGTGGTACTATGATCTATGAGTCCTATCTACGAACCGTAAAAGATTCAACGGGTTGTAGAAAGACAGTCATAGAACTTGAGTTGAGTTTTTGAAATATCAAGTCTATGATGTTTGAACTACGAATGAACATGATGAGTCGTAGGGTGTTCTACATGCCGTATGAGGGTTTCATAGAAAGAATCAAGACTTCGTGAAATTTTGGACTTTAAGTTGGGTTCTATGGATGAGTTTATGGATCGTAGAATGTGTGACAACCCGTAAAATGGTTTCGTGGAAGTTAAATGAATTTTTAGGCCCTATTAAGTGACTCTATGGTTAACCAAGACAATCTATAGAAAGACCTACAAACCATAGGTTACTCCGACAGTATTTAGTTAAGGGTGTTTTTATTTTTTCCTACCCAACTAACTCCTAAACTATGTTGTTTTGGACCTATAACTACTCCTATAACTGATTTCCAATTCTTAAAACTACCCAAACCCCCACAAAATCCAAATTCTTATCTAAGTTCATCCTCTCTAATTCTCTCTCAAGCTCATGGAAGAAAAGCTAGGGTTTCAAGCTTCAAGGTCTTCTTTCTTTTTCTTTGTTAGGATTTGATATAAAGGTATGTGATAATTCACCAATGGATCCCTTTCATCCATTGAGTCCCAAAAGATTCTCAAACACCTAAATTTATTTCACCTAAATTCATTAGGGTTTCATGCAAATATACATGAGTCTTATTGATTATGATTCAATTGTCTATTTTCAATATTATTATGTACGATTTGATTCAATACATGGTTTTCAATTGATTTCATATGGACCCATACTTTTTACTTAATTATGCCTATGAATATATGAACAAAGTCTATGAAGTTATGAACTATGATTATGAAAGCTATGCATGTTTTATTAAAAAGGATGTCTTTGAAATAAGTATCAATGATTAGTGAAAGTTTTTCTCACATATGAATGAAATCATGATTTAGATACTTAGAAAGGTAAGTGTCTATTATGAAGATGTTTATGAAATCATGATTTGAAAGGACCTACTCTATGATGACATATGATTGGATTGGTAGTTTAATTGTGTCTTTCCAAGTATGATGATATAACTATAATTATGAATAATTCCATTTGGATTTTACTTAGCACAGAGAGGATGTTGAGATGGAGATTCTCCCATTAGTAGAGGCCGAGACTCTAGAAGCAAACTTCTTGTCCCTAACTAAATGCCCCAATAGGACTCGTCTTAGAAAGACATAGCTAGTAGATCCACCTAATCTAGAATTTTATGGTCTTTACCTTGGCAAAGTAGGACATCTCTTTTCAATGTGGGAGTGAGACACCAGATTCCATGTTATAGCTTACATGGTCTATGTCGGTTCACGGTAAATATCCCACAAAATGAACTATGATACCTTCAAAAGGTTTTATGAAAGCTTTCCTCATATTTTACGAAAGCATTGACCCTGTTTATGTCTTATGGATTCTTTAAAGGCCTTTACTATGTTTTACTTGGTCATGCATATTATATTTAAAGTCCACATATGATTATGTCTATGTTTTTATGCATTTCTACATACTTAGTACATTTCATGTACTAATGCATACTTGTGCCTACTGATGAGTGGTAGATTTACACTCATTTGAGGGTCTTTTCATAGGTATTTTGACTTGCTTTAGTTTAGCATTGGTGATTTTAATATTTTTTTCTTCATACTTGCATGAAACTGAAATGGAGTGTTGATTTAGAAGATGTTTGAAAAAACCAAGTGGAATTGAAGAAAGAAAAGGTCAATTGGAAGAAAGTGGAACTGATAGAAGTTTTACTCATCATGACCGCGTGAAGTAGAGGTCGCGATCACGTCACACAAGAAATATAGATCTCGCAATCGCGTGGTCAGAGTACACGATCGCGTGACCCAGCAACACTACTCATCGCGATCGCATGAGCTAGTTATCGCGACCGTGAAGGGTAAAATATCTAGCACCTGGACAAATTGGGAATTTCACCAAATTGATCCAAAATAACCTTTTTACACTCACCAACAGTCATTATTCAGATTAAACAACATTTTGTTGAGAGAAGTTCATCTTCTTATCTTAGAATAGAGATAAACTTCATATTGTTCTTAATTTTTGAGTTGAAACATTGAAAGGCAAGTTGCCTCACAATTCACTCTTGGGTTTGAAGATTGTGCTCTTAAAAGTAAAATATCTTTTTCCTTCTTTATTTTCTTGCTTTGCATTATTATAATTGTCGGTGTAATTGTGTGTATGAAATTGAGGTTTTTGTGCTTGAAATATACAACTATTTGGGTATTCGATTTATTTCTTTTGTAACTCATTGATTCGATGCTTGAATTCATGAAATGAGTTTAACTTAATTTTCATGTTTGAATTTATGATTTGAGAATGTACACTTGTATCTAGCTTCTGATCTTTGTGGGTTACTCATAAGAGAATTTGTAAAGTGGAGAATTAGGCTAATAATTATGTTAGGCTTTGAGTCCTAAATTTGAGATCGAAAGGAGATAATTTATGTCTACTTTGTTGAATGATAAACTTGCTAGAAATTATCACGACCCAAAGTATACGCTAGGCGTAACATGGCGTATAGGACCCCGAGAAGCCCTACACAATCCACTTAGCATACATCATACAAGATAATAGAAATAAAGATTTCAAAGAAATAGTCTTATATCAAAAAGAGTTTGACCAATCGAAAGTTTAACATAGTCTCAACAAGCCATGTTTTACATCATAAGGAAGTGGCCGACACGTAACCCATACACCACATACAAATGTTTGGAAACTGAAATAAAGAAAAGCATGTAAAAGTTTCTCGACCCTCGGATCATGAGGACTCACCAATCTTCAAGTGTTGAATGGATCAACTAGCCACGAGTGTTATAGGTAGCAGTGTTGTACCCTCCATTAGTTAAACAATGTAGTCACAAGTATGCATTAGTACATGGAGCGTACTAAGTATGATAGCAATGCATCAAACTTATGAAATCATGCTTAAAAGGAATTTACATGACATACAATGACAAAGCTAAATCATAAGATAAAAGTGTTAGAAAACATAAGTCATAATCAATGTTAATGCAAGCTTAACATCATTAAAACACTTGTGAGTTACTTTAAAAGTAACCTTAGTTCATTATTGTGGGAAGTTTATCATGTAACCGACATAGACCATGTGAGATATAACATGGAATCCGGTGTCTAAACCACACTTAAATAGATGTCCTTACTTGCCAAGGTAAGAACCATAAATCTGAGCTAAAGTGGATCCACTAGCTAGTGTTTATCTGAGACCAATCCTATGGTAGCACATAATTATGGGACAAGGAGATTGCTACTAGGGACCCGACCTCTACTAACGGGAGAGCCTTCATCTTAATAACTTCTCGGTACTAAGCAAAATCCCATGGAATAGACATTAATTATATTCATTTCATCATCCATGGAAAGGCACAATAAGCAACCAATCCAAGCAAAGGTTATTTAGAATAGCTCCTAACTTGATTCAATCTAGGTGAGAAAACCTTTCAACCTTATGAATTTTTATGTGAGAAAACCTTTCACAATCATGTTTTTAGTAGTATGTGAGAAAATATTTCACAATAACATTGATACTTTACTCTCAAAATCATCCTCAAATTATTTACATCAACTTCATAAAAGCATACATATCTTCATAAATTCATCTTTTATAGTTCATAGGCTTCATCATGTGTGTATACTTAAAAATCACGGATCATGCATGGGTTCATACGAATTCAACTAACAATAATGTAAATACTTTCAATCATGCACTAGAAGATAGAGAACATGTTATTAAATCATAATTGAAAAGAACCCATGAAGATTGAATAAAACCCTAACATTGAATTGAGAATCTAGTTTGTAAAATTGAGAGATCTTTGAGGACCCTATGGAGGAAAGGACTCCATAGGTGAATACTAACATACCTTAGTGATCAAGACCCAATAGCTATGGTGAATTCCAAATCTTGAAGTGAAACCCTAGCTTCTTATTTCTTAGCCTTAGAGAGGATTTTAGGGATGAACTTGGAGGGAAATTTAGGAATTAGGTAAATGATTTAGAATGAGTAGTTTTAGGACTTAAATCCATTAAATAGGTCTTGAAATAGGGTTTAAAACGGCACAGCTTAGGTACCAAACACATAGGGGAAAGACTAAAATGACCTTAACTTAAAAACTAATGGGTGCCCTGGACGGTTCGTATAGAGCACCATTGGCTGTATAAGGAACCGTACAGGTGACCCCAAATCTTGGCAGCCTTTAACGGCTGGGCCATCTCCCTAAACGGTGAGTGGACCCCTTTCACAAACTGTTTAGGGTTAAGTGAATGGTCCCTGACATGTTTTAGGCTTGTGGTCCTGCCCGTTAACCCACTTTACCCTTTTTCAAGTCTGAGGTGTTACAATATCTCCCCCTTGGTAATATTTGTGCTTGAATGGAAGTCAAGCTAGTATGAAAAGAGTAGCAGAGAAACTAACAACCCAACATGAATGAAACTTCATCAAAATGCACATAACCAAGGAGGAACATCGACTCTAAGCTAAAAAATATTCAAAACATAATTTCATAAGGCATAAATGCAAATCATACGCAATTGCACATAATCACGAATTAATCTATCAAGATAAATCATACCCTCAAAATCAGATTTTTTCATGAGCATGCATACATAAGGAAACATGAGAATGACTAAGATGCATGAAACCAATAGAATGAACCATGAGGAGCTAAATACCTCAAGCTAAAGTAGGAATATAGGGAAAGAGATGAGGATATCGAGACATCATATTGGCCTCGGCATCCTAAGTAGCACCCTCAACCATTTGATTCCTTTACAACACTTTTACGGACACAACTTCCTTATTCCTCAACATTCTAACTTGCCGGTCTAAAATCTCAAGCGGAACCTCTTCATAAGAAAGACTTTCCTTTATACCAAGATTCTCTAATGGTACTATAGATGTCGGATCTCCAACACATATCTTCAACAATGACACATGGAAAAACGGATGCACTGATGTAAGTTATTTGGCAAATTAAGATCAGAAGCAATTTTACCAATACGCCTCAAAATATGATATGGGCCTACATATCGGGGACTAAGCTTCCCTTTCTTTACAAACTTCATTACACGCTTCCTAGGTGGAATTTTCATGTAAACCCAATAACCAACATCAAACTCAAGATCCCTTTTTCTAACATCGACATAGGACTTTTGTCGACTTTGAGCCATTTTTAGCAGTTCTCTAATAAGTCGAACCTTTTCCATCGCCTCATGAACTAACTCGGGACCTATCATATCAACCTCACCAACTTTAAACCAACCTATGGGAGAGCTACACCTCCTACTATAAAGAGACTCAAAAGGAGCCATACCAATACTTGAATGATAGCTATTATTATATGCAAACTCAATCAAAGACAATTGATCATCCCAATTACCCTTGAAGTCAATTACACAAGCTCTCAACATGTCTTCCAAAGTTTGGATAGTACATTGCACTTACCCATCGATTTGAGGATGGAAGGTCATGCTAAGCTTAACAAGAGTACCTAGACCCTTTTGGAAAGACTGTAAAAATTGAGAAGTAAATTGGGTATTACGATTGGAGATAATGGATAGGGGAACTCCATGCAACCTAACCATTTCCCTTATATACAACTTAGCATAATCTTCTGCCGAATAAGAAACCTTGACAGGAATAAAATGAGATGACTTTATCATACTATCTACTATAACCCAAATAGTGTCATGTTGTCATCGTGTTCAGGGTAAACCAATAATAAAGTCCATATTCACATCTTTCCACTTCCTAGTAGGAATGCTAATATCTTGGGATAAACCTCCCGTCTTTTGATGCTCAATTTTCACTTGTTGATAATTAGGACACTTAGCCACTAATTTTGCAATATCCTTCTTCATCCCATTCCACCAATAGAACTCTCGGAAGTCACAGTACATCTTGGTGGCTCCCGGGTGAACGGAATACCGAGGACTATGGGCTTTCGATAAAATTTGCTATCTCAAGTTATCAACATTGGGAACACACAAACAACCTTGATATCGAAACACACCATCACTCCCTTGGGAGAAAGCCTCAACAGACTTTTTAAGCAAAGTTTCCTTCAACTCAACCAGAATCGTATCAAGAACTTGCTTGGCTTTCACATCCGACACAAAAGATGATTCTGAACCATTATGAACAACAACACCCTCACTTAAATCAACCAACCAAACACCTAGCCTATCTAGTCTATACATCACAGACCAATTCTTTCTTACCATCCTCAACATGTGCAACACTATTCATAGACTACCGACTTAAGGCATTGGCCACCACATTGGCTTTGCCCAGGTGATAAATGACACTCATATCATAGTCCTTCAAGAGTTCGAGCCATCTACTTTGGTGAAGATTTAGATCCATTTTCTTAACACATATTGCAAAATCTTATGGCTAGTAAAGATATCAACATGGACACCATACAAATAATTCCTCCAAATCTTTAAGAAAAAAACAACCGCCTCTAGTTCCAAATCATGGGTAGGATAGTTCTTTTCATGAATCTTCAGTTGCCTTGCATCATAAACAATAACATTCCCATTTTGCATAAGAACACACCCTAATCCAATCCTTGAACCATCATAACAAACAACAAACCCATCGGATCCTTCCAGCAAGGTCAACACCGATGTGGAGGTAAGTCTATCTTTCAATTCTTGAAAACTCTTCTCACATGCTTCCGACCATAAGAACTTAACCTTCTTTTGGGTCAATGTAGTCAATAGAGAAGCAATCAATTTAAAACCTTCCACAGATCTTCTATAATAATCGGCTAAGACCAAGAAACTTTGTATATCCGAAAGGGATAGAGGTCTAGGCACACTTTTAGCTGCATCCGTCTTCTTAGGATCAACCTCATAACCCTTACCGGAAACAATGTGACCAAGAAAAGCCACAGATCTCAGCCAAAACTCACATTTACTAAACTTTGCAAATAGTTGTTGGTCCTTGAGGACTTGCAATACAATCCTCAAGTAATCGACATGCTCATCCCCACTCCGTGAGTAAATCAAGATGTCATCAATTCACATAATCACAAACATATCTAGATATTATTGAAACACTCTATTCATTAAGTCCATAAATGTGGCCGGAGTATTAGTCAAACCAAACGACATTACAAAAAACTCATAATGACCATACTGAGTTCAAAAATCCATCTCCGCAATGTCACCTTCCTTCACCCTCAATTAGTGATAACCCGACCAAAGGTCCATCTTAGAGACTTAACTTGCTCCCTGGAGTTGGTCAAATAAATCATTAATCCTTGGAAGAGGATACTTATTCTTAATGATAATTTTGTTCAATTGCCAATAGTCAATACACATGCAAAGTGAACCATCATTCTTATGAACAAATAAAACTGGAGCACCCCATGGAGAGATACTCGGTCGGATGAAACCTTTATCCAACATATCTTTCAATTGTTCTTTCAATTCCTTAAGTTTTGTCGGAGTCATATGGTAAGGAGGAATAAAAATAAGTTACGTATCTCAGAGAAGGTCAATACCGAAGTCTGTTTCCCTTTTGAAAGGAATACTGGGTAAATCATCTAGGAAAACTTCTGAAAACTCATTTACAATGAATAGGGGTATCAGAATCCATATCCCTAACTTGGACAAGATGATATATGCAACCCTTAAAAATCATCTTTTAGCTTTAATACAAGAAACAAACTGATCCATAGACATATAATTTCCCCCTTTCTATGGTAGGTCTTGCTCATTTGGAAATTAAAACTTAACCACTCGGGTTCTACAATCAATAGAAGCATAACAAGAATGGAGTCAATCCATACCCATAATACCATCAAAATCTTACATATAAAGCTCTACTAGATCAACATGAGTGACTCTATGGGATAAGTAGATGGGACAATATCTATAGACTCTTTTAGCCATAATAGATTCACCAATAGGAGTAGCGACATAAAAAGGGTCTAAAAACACCATGAGAAATGTCAAATAGCCACATATGGCGTCACAAAAGACAAAGTAGCATTGGCATCAAGCAAAGCATAAACATCAAGAGAAAAGACTTTCAACATACCGATAACCATATACGAAGAACCCTCTTGATCATGATGAGTTTGAAATGCATAGAAACGGTTTTGATTTGGAGCACTTGAACCCAAATGACTAAGAGTAGCTTTCCTACGTTCTCTTCCCTTAGTAGCAAGTGATGGAAAATCCATCTTGTGACCACTCTTACTACAACAAAAACAACCATCCATACTGGCTAAGCATTTCCCATCATACCTTTTTTCCACACCTAGTACAAGTAGACAAAGAAGATTCACTCCCATTTCCTCCTTGAGGCTTAGGGTTAGTCACCCTATCTTTGTTGAACTTTGGAACCAGAGCATTAGAGGAACCTTGATCGGAGAACCTTTGTCAGAATCTAGAACGACCATGTCCATTGGATCTTGAATGTGAAAAGTCCACATCACTGATCTTTGCCTTTTTACCTCCCTATATCTTTCCTTAAACTTCTCCTCTTTGATTTTTTTAGCATGTGTCCTTGAACGAGAAATATCCATTTCCTAAATGATCATGGTGGTACGACATTCCTTAATCGCCATTTTGGACACACCTAAAATAAACTTACTCATCCTTGCCTTAGAGTCGGCAACCATAGAAGGAGCATATTTGGACAATTGTGTGAATTTTAAAGCATATTCTTTCACACTCATCTGTCCTTAAAGAACATTAATAAACCCAGGTACTTTTGCCTCCTTCATCTCAATGAAATAGAATCTATCAAAGAAAGCAACCTTAAACTTTTCCCAATCAAGTGGACCCACATCTACCACCCTGTCTTCCTTTCATTGTTCAAACCAAACTTGAGCAACACCCTTGAGTTGATCAGCGGTCAATTCCTCCTTTACCACCATCATCACTCCCATGATCATCAAAACCATATATACCTCATCATTGAACTCTTGAGGATCTTCCTCAAACTTGGACCACAACCTCCCTATAATCTTGAGCCATTATAGCTTGAGCCAACATTTAAAAAATGGCTCAAAATTCAGCATTAGTCACTTTTTCGGCCAAAGGGTCGGCCGAAACTTGAGGAGCTTCTTGTTCCAGATTCTCACCTGGATTCTTTCTGACGTATGCTCTTCAAGGGGAAATCTCCTAAAAAGAATCGGATAAGGATTAAGAGAGAGACATATAGAGTTACACTCTATCACATAACTTTTGAATGATGAAAGAAGTGGAGTTTCATAAATATCTTATATCCTCCTATTCATGCTTCACACTCAAAAATAACACTCTACTTGACGTGGCTTGTGAGACATCCTAAGACCTTTCTAAATCTTATGCTTTAAATACCAAGTTGTTTATGACCTAAAGTATACCCTAGGCGTAACATGACGTATACGACCCGGAGAGGCCCTTCACAAGTCACTTAGATACATCATACAAGAGAAATAAAGATTTCAAGGAAACAATCTTATATCAAAAGAAGTTTTACCAAGTGGAAGTCTATTACAATCTCAACAAGCCATCTATTATATCAAAAGGAAGTGGTTGGGACGTAACCCATACACCACATACAAATATCTGAACAAGTGAAATAAAGAAAAACATGTAAAAGTTATCGGTCTTTTGATAATGAGAAGTCACCAATCTTCAAGTGCTGAGCGGATTAACTAGCCACGAGTGATAGAGGTAGGAGCGTTGGACCCTCCATTAGTTAAACAATGTAGTCACAAGAATGCATTAGTACATGGAATGTACTAAGTATGATAGCAATGCATCAAAGTTATGAAATCATGCTAAAAAGAACTTTACATGACATACAATGACCAAGCTAAATCATAAGATAAAAGGGTTATAAAACATAATTCATAATCATTGTTAACGCAAGCTTACCATGTTTAAAACACTCGTGAGTTACTTTAAAAGTAACCTTAGTTCATTATTGTGGGAAGTTTACCATGTAACCAACATAGACCATGTGAGCTATAAAATGGAATTCGGTGTCTAAACCACACCGAAAAGAGATGTCCTTACTTACCAAGGTAAGAACCATAAATCTGAGCTAAAGTGGATCCACTAGCTAGTGTCTATCTAAGACCAATCCTGTGGTGGCACATAATTATGGGACAAGCAGATTTCTACTAGAGACCCGACCTCTACTTACGGGAGAGCCTGCATCTCAATATCATCTCGGTGCTAAGTAAAATCCCACGGAATAGTCATTAATCATATTTATTTCATCGTCCATAGAAATGCATAATTAAGCCACCAATCCAAGAAAAAATCATTTAGAATAGCTCCTTAACTTGATTCAACTTAGGTTAGAAAACTTTTCACTATCATGTTCTTAGTAGTAGGTGAGAAAACCTTTCACAACAACATTGATATTTGACTCTCAAAGCATTCTCAAATCATTTACACCAACTTCATAAAAGCATGTATATCTTCATAAATTCATCTTTCTTAGTTCATAAGCTTCATCATGTGTTCATAGTGAAAAATCATGGATCATGCGTGGGTTCATATGGATTCAACTCAAAATCATGTAAATACTTTCAATTCATGCATTGGAATATAGAAAATACATAACTGAATCATAATTGAAAAGAACCCATGAAGATTGAATAAAACTCTAACTTTAGATTGAGAATCTAGTTTATAAAATTGAGAGATCTTTGAGGATCTCTATGGCGGAAAGGACTCCATGGGTGAATACTAACATACCTTAGTGATCAAGGCCCAATAGCTATGGTGAATTGTAAATCTTGAAGTGAAACCCTAGGTTCTTCTTCCTTAGCCTTAAAGAGGATTTTGGGGATGAACTTGGAGGTAAATTTAAAAATTAGGTGAATGATTCAAAATGGGTAGTTTTAGGACTTAAATCACTTATATAGGTTTTAAAATAGGGGTTAAAATGGCATAGCTTAGGTACCAAACACATAGGGAAAGACTAAAATTACCTAAACTTAAAAACTTGATGGGTGTCCAATATGGAAGCCTGGACGGTCCGTAGAGGGCACCACTGGCCGTATAAGACACCGTCTAAGTGACCTTAAATCCTGGCATCCTTTAACGGCTGGCCCACCTCCCTAAATGGCTAGTAGATCCCTTTCATGGACCATTTAGGGTTTAGTGAAGGGTCTCTGGCATGTTTTAGGCCTACGGTCCTACCCATTAAATGATTTTACTCTTTTGCAAGTCCAAGGTGTTATAGAAATAGAGATTTAGATTAGGGTCTTGGATTGCTTTGTTGTTGACACGATTGAGACCGAAAGGAGATATATGATATAAACCTTTAAGTCGAAAAAGAGATTAGGATTGATTGATGATGATCTAGCCTACCTATGATTGAATGAGCATGGGTCGAATTGCAATGGATCATTGAGTGTTGAATGAATTTTGAATGTCCCAATTCTTATACATCCCTTGCTTGATATCTTCTTGGCTTAAAACCTTTATTTAGTTACCAAAATCACCTTTTATTTGATAATTGTGTATATTGATCTTTTCAATTGCAGACAAATTGTTCTCTATAGGATTCGAGCCGGACTCTTAGTTGGGTATTTTTATTGACGATGACTGCTTATTCTTCAAAATTATTTTGAGGGTAATTTGAGTGTTATCACCTATATTGTTTCATAATATAGTGTCCGACGCTTCTCCTCTCGGATGTGCTTAGACCGGGATTGCTTAGCTTGACTACTTGGAATGGTGAGTCCTCATGCTCCGAGGATAAGGCCATTGATATTCCTCTATTTCTTATGATGTTTTTTGTTTCAATGGTTAACATGCTTCTATTCTTGGACAATTACTATGCATGACATCAATTCTAGAAGATCAACTCTAAGTCTTCAATTTCACTTCACAAGGCATAAACCCACATACTTCAAATTCATCAATTAAGCTAGGTTTAGCCATGAAAAATATGTAATATCATCAATATATCATGATTCAATACTAAAACAATCATAAACAAGTATTATCCACTCAATTGGAATCATACTCAACACTACCCACAACATAGGAAGAAACCCTAGCTAGAATTGGGGATTTTCTTCACAATTGGGGGAATTCTAGGGGGCTCTATGGATAGAATAATCCATAGATGAATAATCTAACATACCTTGGATAAAAAGCCTTACAAAGCTTTCAATAATGGAGTCTTGTTCTTGACCTAGGCTTCAAGCTCTATCTTCTTCTTCAAGTCTTAGAGAGAGAAATATTTTGAGAGGAGAGTATTTTGGGGATTTGATTTGGGTCTTAGGGAAATAATGACTTAATTGGGTGGTTAAAGGGTTAAAATATCTTATATAGGTGTTTTAAGACTAGGCAAGACGACCCCATTCAATAACCACCTTATTTGGAATTTACCAAAATGACCCTCACTAGGCAGCCTACTCCGAGGCACCACGACAGGGCTCACGAGCCGTGGTCAAGACCACGAGCCGTGGTCAAGACCACGAGCCGTGGTCCTGCCCGTGGTCCTTGGGCAGTGGCTTGGCCTTAGGGTCTTGGCCTCTAAGAATTGAAGGCAACTTCAAGGCCACTCCCACGATCAGTCTAGGCCTTCACAAGCCGTGAAGTGGCTCGTGTGGAAGAGGCCAACTTGGGCAGGCTAGAGGGGCACACTGCCTCAACACCACGAGTGGCACCACGATCCGTGGTGGCCACCACGAGCCATCTAGGCTCTCGTGGTCCAAGGCAGTGTCATGGCAAGTTTGGGGTAGCCTTGGCTCATGCCCTCTAGTCTTGACTCGTAGCCCTCAATTTAACCCTAGATGGTCTACTAAACTACGGGGTGTTACAATATCTCCCCCTTGGGGACATTCGTCCTCGAATGACGATTCTAAACACCTCTTAAGGGAAACGACTCAAAACTAGCTGCCCATCATGCATGCGACTCATCTAAATGCACACAACCAAGGAGAAAAAACTTCAATTCCAAGCTAAACATACTCAATGCAACACAAGGGAGTAGGAACTACATCTAACATCCTATGATGCAAGAAATTCTCATAACTAGTCATGTTCAAGGAGGAACTACCATATCCTAGTCATACATGCTCAACATACACTCATGGAGCCTATATGCAAATTACTCTAAAAAAGCATTCATTCATGGAGGAATCTCTCAACCCCAAACTAAGGCATGCTCATATATTCATCTCATGAATTCAAATAGACAAATCATACTCAATGCACTACAACACTAGGAAATAATTATGCAAATTCATTTTCTTTCAAAACACAAGTTTTCATGAACATGCATCATATAAGGAAATCATGGCAACACATAAACACACAAAAACAATTCTATTTTAGGCACACTATCTCCCCCTTGGGAGAAGGCCTATACCAACTCTTCTAAACATCATTCATGCTAAAAAAACAATTTCAACGTCTAACATATCAAGTCATAAAACACCAAACAATACCGGAATCTAATAAAGAATGAAACACATACCGGTAGTCACATAAGGAGGTCACTCTTGATCATTCTTAGCTTGGAGGACTTAGAACCTATTATTATTTTGAGTACTCTCATCCGGACCACTAGAAGCAAGTTGCTTATCCTCCCTTCCTTTGGCCTTAAGCACCGGGAAATCCCTCATTTTGTGCCCACTCTTTCCACACCCATAACAACCATCAATGCCGGCTAGGCACTTACCATAATGATTCCTTCCACACTTGGTGCAAGTAGACTTAGTTAATGGAGACCCACTACCTTTCTCTTGGTTAACCCTAAGGGTATAAGGGGAATCTTGATCGGAATACCTTAGTTTAGACATAGGTCTACCTTGTTCATCGGACTTAGCATTGGAGAAGTTCCCATCATTGGTCCTAGCCCTTTTTGCCTCCCTATTCTTCTTCCTAAGTTTTGACTCCTTAATTTGTCTGGCATACACCATAGGCCTAGAGATATCCATGTCACCCATAAGCATTGCCGTACGACATTCTTCTTCAACCAAGTTGGACACACCTGTCAAAAACCTACTCATTATATCCCTCGAATTTGAAACCATAGATGGAGCATACTTGGATAGTTGGGTGAATTTCAAGGCATACTCCTTAACACTCATGCTACCTTGCTTAAGGTTAATGAATTCTTTTACCTTAGCTTCCCTCAACTCTCGGGGAAAGAACCTATCAATAAATGCTAGTTTGAACACTTCCCACTGTATTGGGCCCGCTCCTCCCGGCCTAGAATCTTTCCATTGCTCATACCATATTGGAGCAACATCCCTCAATTGGTAAGCGGCTAGTTCCGCTTTTTCTACCGAAGTCACCCACATGATAGCAAGTACTTTATAAACCTCATCTATAAACCCCTTAGGATCCTCTTCCACCTTGGAGCCATAAAACTCCGGAGGGTTCATCCTTAAAAACTCCCTCACTCTTAAAGCAGCCCCACTCACTATTGGATTCACCGGAGCTACCACCTCCTTATTGGCTTGCGCCGTCATGGCTTGAGCCAACAATTGGATAGTAGACATAAATTCCGCATGGGTCATATTCTTAACTAGAGGATCAATTGGAGCTTGAGAAGGAGCTTGGGGAGGAACTTGGAGAGGAACCTCTTGCTCCATCTTGTCTTCCTCATCCCGCCTAGCCTTTTCCCTTATATTAGCCATATCCTGAAAACCATAGGGAACGGATTAGGAGAATGACCTACGAGAGATAAAGTGTATGGCACGACTTAGAGAAAGAAGAAATGAGATTTCCTACTCATCTAATAGCTTCCCATTCATAAATGTGGTGCGCTTCACACTTATGAACAAAACTCTACTAGATATGGTTTGAGACAATCCTAGAATCATTCTAAACCTTTTACTCTGATTACAAAGTTTGTCACGACCCAGGGATACACCCTAGATGTGACATGGCGTACTTGACCCAGAGGGGTCTCATACAAGCCCTTAGCATATCATAACATAAGATAATAGAAAAGTACATAAATTTTAAAACATTGTTCCATAACAATCGAAGTCTCATAAAAGCAAGTGGAAGTCTTACTACACTTTGTATCAAACCATCTAAACTCTATTGAATAAAACTCTTTGGGACGCAGCCCATACAATAGTCTCAAACATAAAGAAAAGACTTAAAGTAAATGGTGGCTTTATCCTCGATACTGTGTGGACTCACCAATCTTCAACTTCTTGGACTTCTAGAAACCTATCTTCAAGAAATGTAAATCAAAGTCGCTGGACCCTGCATTTGATAAGAATGTAGGCAAGTGTATGCATTAGTACAAAAGTACTAAATATGTTAGCTATCATGACATCATAAGAGCATAGCACAAAGGTTAGCCAACATAAAACATAAGTTATGACCATAAGAGACAATAGCATAATCATAAGCATAATCTCCAACATAGACATAATATGAGCATAAGACATCATAAGGCATAATCCAGCAACATAGGAAATACCACATATTCATCAGCATAGTCCATACTCAAATCCTCTTAGCATAAGAGAAACTTCATAAGTAACCTTCAAGTTATACTTGCGCAATGCATAGACGAGACCCCATAATCACATCTAGGCTAAGTACCACTTTTAGGCAATCATAACTCTTTATCATATTTTGATCTCATCATTAGCTTTCTTCTCATAGACAAGGGAATCTCTCACCTTTAGTCAAACATAACATGTAAGGCAACTATAGAAACAATCCATCAAACATACATCATATAAGAGAAACACTTCTTAGGTAACCATAAGTCATACTTGTGCAATGCATGGATAAGACCCCATAATCCTACCCACACTAAGTACTCCTTTAGGTCATCATACTCATACTTATTAATTGGAGACTATTCCCCCTCATAAAACCTTAGAACACTATGAGGTACTTCCTCAAGCACATCTTAGTTCTTACTAGGTTTAACCCTATGAGATACTTCTTTAAGCATGTCTAAGTTCATTATTGATTTTGAACACTTGGAAATACTTCTTTAAATATGTCTTAGTTCATTGGATACGGAGATTTTTACTAGAAACCTAACTCCACTAGGTGAAGGCTTCCATATCATGAGACCTAACTTTGGGAAAACCCACACTCTACTACGTAAGAGTTCCCCCTTTAACTTGGATAGTCCTCACATCAACTAGGTGTGGTTCTCCTTTCAACTTGGAGCCCGAACCCTACCATGTATGACACTCCATCTCATTATCAATATCTCCTAGGGGTAAAACATACACCCCTAGACTCACTATTAAGCCTTGCTTAACATTTATGCCTCATGGAAGAATGTCCTTGACAATCAATCCATGTTCAAATGATTCTATCACTTTATACAATCAAGAATTAATAAGGTAGGTTAGGTGAGTATAGGCCTTTCACCACAATTCTACCTATTAGACTTCTATTCTCATATAGACTTTACTCTCAAAGCCTTAGCATACATAACTCATCACACTGGCTTTACTCTCAAAACCCTAGTGATCAACATTCATGACTACAAGCCTTACTCTCAAAGCTTTACTTCATTCTATCATCATACATATCTTAATCACAAGACATTCAACTCACAAGCTTCATCTTTAAGCAATTCTAGTCATAATTCATAATAAAGACTCAATCTCAAGCTTTACTAGTCATGATCAATCATATATACTTTAATCTAATTCAATTCACGTTAACATACTTCTATTCTTGGACAATTACTATGCATGACATCAATTCTAGAAGATCAACTCTAAGTCTTCGATTTCACTTCACAAGGCATAAATCCACATTCTTCAAATTCATCAATTAAGCTAGGTTTAGCCATGGAAAACATGTAATATCATCAATATATCATGATTCAATACTAAAAAAATCATAAACAAGTATTATCCACTCAAGTGGAATCATACTCAACACTACCCACAACATAGGAAGAAACCCTAGCTAGAATTGGGGATTTTCTTCACAATTGGGGGAATTCTAGGGGGCTCTATGGA
>JAJONR010004519.1:0-59753 GCA_029582245.1 Solanum etuberosum
ATCAAGAAAACCTTTCTTGAGATTTTTGAATTAGTTTCTTGAAATCTCTATGGCAAAGGTTTATGATTTTCATTAGTGATTCATAATTGTATGGAGGAACTTGAGTTGGAAAGAATGGAATTCTTAGAGAAAAACTTACTTTGAAGAAGATTCTTAAAAAAGATTGAAAGAATCTTGAATGGGGTCTTCTACTTTGATTTTTCCTTAGGGTTTGAGATAGAAGATAATGATGGATTAAAAGATGAAAATCTGATTGTTTTGAGCCTTTTATTAGTCAATAAATTCTTTTAGGGTTTTCTTGGAGGTAAAAAAACAAAAAAACAACCCTTTTTAATGTTTTCCCGTCGGCTAATTCGTAGCTGCACTGTATAGGTTGCTAAAATAGTCATAACTTTTTACTCAGAAATTGGATTGACGCGAAATTAGTGGCGTTGGAAAGTAGATTTAAATACCTTTAACTGGATAGGTTATGGCTCATGTAAATCTTTATATTCTAAGAGATATGATCATTTGAAGTTGACCCAAGTAAAATGTTACATCAAAACTTAATTGATAAGGAACTTCAAGAACACTTATCAAGAACTCATCAAGAACTTAAATTCTTAAATTTTAAGAACGAAATTACGCTGAATAAATCATGATTGGCATGTGGGTGAACGAACCCAACACTATGGAAGCTTACATACCTCTTAGGGATCAAACCCATGGCGAAAATCTGCAACTCGACGAACGCTTTGATTCTCTCCTCTTTTCTCTTCTTGAACTCTCAACTAAAACCCTGGGAGTATATTAGGATTATAAAACTGAACCTAATAGGATTAGACCCTTAAAATCTTACTGAAAATGAATTAAATCTGATTTGGTAAGGAAAAGACCAAAGTACCCCTTACTATTTTCGGGTAACTTTCCTTAACTGGACAACCTAACTTCAAAAGGGCATAACTCACTCATCCGACCTCGAAACTTAGCAAACTCGGTGGCGTTGGAAAGATAACTCAAAGACCTTTCATTAGCTATCTTGTAGCCCACCTAACTCATCCTGTACTGAGAGTTATGGTAATTTGAAGTTGACCCAAAACTCATAACTTAAGCATAACTTACAAAATTTCAGATTTTGTTATGTCCAATTTAGTTCTTTTTGGAACTGAAGGTGCTACATCTAGTGACCTTAACACTTAAGAAATTTTAAATTCCTCGGTAAAATCCTACTCACAATGAAGGATGGTTTGAGTCTTAGCTCAAAAAATTTCTGGGGTGTTTACATTCAGTTTCGTTTTTCACATTTTTTTTAGTTTTTTATTTTATAAAACATGCTAAAAGTGTGGTTTTAAAACCAAAAAAATTAAAGGGTCCGCCACTAAAACTATATACTACTACTTCCTTGAAATTTTATTTTGTTGGCTTATATACACGTTTATACTTTTATTTTTTGAACCCCCTGAACGAAAATCCTGAGTCCGCCAATGTTGCTAAGTGAGAGAAAATAGAGAAATAAAGTGGGTCCAAATTTATAGTACAATTTACATTACTTTAAGTACAATTGTTCAATGTTGTGTTGGTCCTATCCTTGTTCACTTATTAATAAGGGTAATATTTGATGAAATACCCAAACACTCTTATTCTTCTATAATTGTTCATGAATGAGAATGCAAAATAAAATTTATTACATTCATTTCTTTGCAATTGATTGTGCAGATGAAAATACAAAATAAAATTTCATATTTGTTGTAAAACATAAGATCAAAAGAACAATATAAAGATGAATAAAAGAAGAATATAAGACAAGAGTAACAATATAAGATAACTTTCTTTCTTTCTTTCAAGTGTTCACCAAATCTTCAAGTGTATATAATATGAACTCTTATACTTCTATTTATAGTGTAACATAGAGGCATACAAAAGGTTGGTCATAAACATGACATTAATCATGAATATAATGGAGGAGGTTATGGAGATGTAATGTTACAAGAATAATGGTTATAAAGGTGGAGGTTATGGTTACCTTCATAATGGAGGAAAGTTATGGAGATATGAGTGAAAGTAACTTCTTGGTGTAGTAGACATCCACACTATAATATTTTATAACAACATTCATTCTCTTAAACTAATTGTGACAATAAGAAGTTACACATTCATTCTCTCGAATTGATTGTATGGAAACTTATTAGTGAGATATTCAACCGATATTTAAAATTTATTTCCTCACCAAAATGTACAATTCCTACCTCTATATATTTGATTTCTCCTCTTTATGAGAAAGTATATTCACTGAAAGAAATATTATCCCCTTTATTTACTTTCTTACTCAAGTACTTTATCCTTTATTGACTTTCGATTTCTAGTGAATTTATAGACAATAATATTTGTGCAACTTTAAATTTTCAACCACGAGTACACATTTTTAAAAGAGCTGTGGAACCTTGGAGAGTGATCAACCTTAACAATTTACATCGAAGTCGGACCAAAACCGCTTTCAAAGTAATGACTTACCACGATACAATTTTTTGTGATAATTTAATTATTATTATTAGTTCTAGTTCAGTATCATTATTATAGTATCTTTTCCTAACAATTATAATAAATTTTCGTACACGATATTAATGTCATAACAAATTGTATATATTATTTAACGCTAGTTAATTTCTTTACTTATCATATGTCAATAATCAAATGTATTTTGTATTCTTTTATCAAAATAAAAAACTTATACTAAACTAAACAACAATTAGAAGATTTCGATTCAATTTAATGCAAACAATACACACCCTTTGATACAATATACAAGTTGAATACATAATATAAAATAAATAAACCCCAAAGGGTGGCAGACCAATGAGAATATTGGAACAATGTCCATCCAAAAACGAACTAACAAAAATCGATTTCATTATTTAAATATTATGATATTTAATATAATATTTTTAAAACTATTTTATATTATCAAATATAGTATCAATATATTAATGCATATACATATCCATTTATATTATATTAACATTAAAATAAATATATAAATTAGCATTAACACAAAATTACACATCACATCGTATATATCACATCATTTTTTTGTATATATGATTATACAATAGGATTGCCCTTAATTTTGGATAATGTTCTTTAGACTTCAAAATTTTGATCGATTAAAAGTTTTTTTTTTTTTTTTTGTAATCGATTAAATGAAGGAAATTATATGAACCTTTTTTTAATTTTAAATATTTGTATATGTCTAAGGTGTTAAGTCTAACATAATTGAGACTTATTTTGAAAGGTCAAAAGTTATAATCTTTTAATATAATATAAATATACATAAATCTAAGTCAAATAAATTATGATTAAATATCAAAATTAAACTTAAAAAATTACTAAATTAATTTGACATGATAATATTTTAAGTATTTTCAAAAATTGAAACCGTAATTTTCTAATACCTTATCTTACCATGTCCGCTTAATAAGAGATCTCAGAGTCGAGCCTGAGATATAAAAAAAAAATTATGTTAGGAGCGCCATCTTTGAATAGATCCTGCCGTGCACAATTCAAATTTAGTCGGAGCTGCCTTGCGGAGCTCGGACACAAAAAATATCTTACCAATGTGCCGCACCTAAATTCACCAATCGATTTAAAACTATGTGCTGCTTTTACAGCGTCCAATTAGCCAATAGCCAGTTGTATAATCCGACACTAATCCTGCACTTAACAATCCGAATGGCTGTTCAGTAAATCCATGTTACTTGAAGGGCAAATCCGTCATTTTAATTTTCATCTTCCATAATAAATAATCATGTGATTCCATTAGTTTGTACGTTTCTCATACTTTTCGCAAATGCGATAAATAGCTGCGACGCAACGAAGTTTCTCAAAAAGGTTCAAATTTGAACCGAACACAAACACATTTTTTCATTTTGTGAGTGAGAGCGAGAGAGATTTATATATACATATAAATCTGCGATAAACTGACATTTTACAGATCTCTCGCTCTCGTCAGCTATGGGTCTTTGGGATGCTTTGCTCAATTGGCTTCGAAGGTATATTTTTCCGATCTAATTCACTTTTTTTCCAATTGTACTATGTTCATCTCGATTAGTTTGGGATTCAACATTATTAATTGATTGATTGATGTAATGTAAAAACTTTGGCACTTAATGATGTGGCCTAGCTAGGGTGGATTTGAAATCATGAGGGGCTAGGTTCAAATCTTGGCGGGATCAAAACAAATTAGGCTGTTTCTTTGTTTGGTATCTGTATTGGTAGGAGGTAGTAGGTATCATGTGGAATTAGTGAGGTGCGTGCAAACTGAAGGTGACACCATGGTATTAAAATGAAAAACCTTTGTAGGTATCAGGTGGAGTTAGTGAGGTACTTGTTTATTCCCATTTGTTTCGGGAATGTAAACGAGATGATATATGTTAACTCAACGAGATTACATTAATAGTTTATTGACTCTCTTGAGATGTCAATATTTAAACGTGTGTTCTCTATGCTAGCTTAAGCTATAGTTTATTGACCGTACTGAGACGTAAATAGTCAAACATGTGTTCTTTGAAGGCTAGAAGCATCCTCAAGTCATTGAGGATGGTCAAAGCAAGGGAGTTTTCTGAGGGGAGCAGAGACGATTAAGATTGATCACACTTAAAGAGACTTATTTGGTATCTATGTTCAGAATTATGAGGTCTTAAGTACAAATTTTAGCGGAGGGGAACAAATTAGGTCATTTCTTTGTTTGGTATCTCTGCTGGTAGGAGGACGTACCCTGTGGAATTAGTATGGTGCTTGCAAATCAACCCTTATACCATGGTATCTCTAGGGTTAATTTTTATCATTATGAAAAAATTCCATTGAAGGAATTCTTTCGTGTTTTGGATTTTGTGAGTAGAATAATGGTTTGGGCTTGGGACTTCCATGTTGAAGGTCTCAAGTTCGAAACCCCTTGCCAGTGAAAGCAAGGGGTTTGCCTTCTGGGTCGAGCTCGTCACATCGGGCTTGCCTAGTGCGGGTTACCTCTCCTATGTGGTTTGCGAGCTATTGCATAGGAGCGGAGTTTTTACCCTGTGCGCACCCAAAGGGTAGCGGCTGCGGGTTTCCCATGTCATCAAAAAAATAAATAAATATCAATTTATGAATTGTTGGTACTTGTATTTTCCCATTTGTTTCGGAAATGTAAATGAGATGATATATGTAACTCAACGCACATTAATAGTTTATTGATTCTACTGTGACCTAAATAATTAAATGTGTGTTCTCTCCTAAGTTGCTCGGACTCTTCACTTTCGGTGCTGCACCCATATTGGCACGACATGGGTGTGAGATCCGTACCCGATCTGGTCAATCGGTTTTGGGTACTTTGACTAGATTCAAGGGAGAAATTCTAGACAGATTTAATGATTTCTGTAATCAAAACAAAAACTAAGGTGAAGTTGAACAAAATGGAATAACTTATGTATATAAATTTCTATTGTCACTCCCTTTCCTTTTATCTCCTTCTAGGAGTGTCCTCTTGATCTATAATTTCTCCTCAATCTTCCACATAATATCTCATAATTTAGGTTTTATAATTCTATTTTTAGATATTTGAATTATTTTTAGCCGAATCCCCACACCCGTATCTTAAAATTTAGATCATAGAAGATCCGACCTCTAGATCTGCACCCGTATCGAACACCCGTACCCGAGTATGAGAAACTTAGGTTCTCTCTATCAACTTAAGCTTTTACGTGAGATTGATCACACTGAAAGAGACTCATTTGGTATCTATGTTGAGAATTATGAGGTCTTAGGTTCAAATTTTAGCGGAGGCAAAAAAAGTTAGGGGATTTCCTTATGTGGTACCTGTGGAATTAGTAAGGTGCTTGCAGATTGGCCCTTATACCATGGTATCTCTAGTGTTAATTTTTATCATTATGAAACAAATCCTTTGAAGGAATTCTTTCGCGTTTTGGATTTTTGTGAGTTGAATATCGATTTATGATTTGCAGGTACTTGTATTTTCCCATTTGTTTTGCGAATGTAAATGAGATGATATATGTAACTCAATGCGATTACATTAATAGTTTATTGACTCTATTGAGACCTAAATAATTAAATGTGTGTTCTCTTTATCAACTTAAGCTTTTATGTGAGATCGATCACACTTAAAGAGACTCATTTGGTATCCATGTAGAGAATTCTGAGGTTTTAGGTTCAAATTTTAGCGGAGGCAAAAAAATTAGGGGATTTCCTTATTTGGTACCTGTGAAATTAGTAAGGTGCTCATGCCCCCAAGGCCTAGTTCGAGTGGCAAAAGGTGGAGGATTTGTGGCTTAGGTCACAAGTTCAAGCCCCACACCATGCAAAGCGAAGCCTGGTATTTAAGTGGAGAAGGGTAGAGGGGCGAGCCCATTATCCACCGAGTTTAGAAGGCTGTGATTGGTCCAAAGGGTGGGTCACAGACGAATTTCTCGATTATAAAAAAAAATAAAAATTAGTAAGGTGCTCACAAATTGGCCCTTATACGATGGTGTCTCTAGTGTTAATTTTTATCATTATGAAACAATTCCTTTAAAGGAATCCATTCACGTTTTGGAATTTTATGAGTTGAATATTGATTTATGATTTGGTGGTACTTGTATAGTTGTAGTTTCCCATTTTGTTTCAGGAATGTAAATGAGATGATATCTATAATTCGATGCGGTTACCATTAATAGTTTATTGACTCTACTGAGACCAAAATAATTAGACGTTTGTTCTGTCTACCAGTTTAAACTTTTACATGAGATTGATCACACTTAGAGAGACTCATTCGGTACCTATGTTGAGAATTATGAGATCTTAGGTTCAAAGTTTAGCGGAGGCAAAAAAAATAGGGGATTTCCTTATTTGGTACCTTGGGAATTAGTAATTTGCTCACCAATGGACCCTTATACCATGGTATCTCTAGTGTTAATTTCTATCATTATAAAAATTTCCTTTGAAGGAATTCTTTCACGTTTTGGATTTTGTGAGTTGAATAATAATTTTATGATTTGCTGCTACTAGTATTTTCCCATTTGTTTTGGGAATGTATATGAGATGATAGATGTAACTCAACACGACTACCATTAATAGTTTGTTGACTCTACTGAGACCTAAATAATTAAATGTGTGTTCACTCTACCAACTTAATCTTTTAACGTGAGATTGACCAAACTTAAAGAAACTCATTTGGTACCTATGTTGAGAATTATGAGGACTTACGTTGAGATTTTTTTTTTAGGGGATTTCCTTATTTGGTACCTTTGGAATTAGTAAGGTGCTCGCAAATTGGCCCTTATACCATGGTATCTCTAGTTTTAATTTTTATCATTATAATAAAATTCCTTTGAAGGAATGCTTTCGTGTTTTGAATTTTTGTGAGTTGAATAATGATTTATGATTTGCAGCTACTTGTATTTTCCCATTTGTTTTTGGAATGTAAATGAGATGATAGATGTAACTCAACGTGACTACCATTAATAGTTTGTTGACTCTACTTAGACCTAAATAATTAAATGTGTGTTCTCTCTACCAACTTAAGCTTTTAATGTGAAATTGACCACACTTGAAGAGACTACAAAATGTGAAAGAAGCCTATGCAAGCTGGAATACATGGAGAGTTGATATGTCCATCTAGGAAGTTTGGGTTATGATCCCTGGAGTTATTTTTAGGTGTGTATGGATTGAAAGGAACCACAGATGTTTTGATGGGATCTCAACTCCAATCTACTCTCTTAAAGCTAGATGTTTACTTATGTTATTCAGTGGGGTTAATTTAACCCTTGTATTTAACACTGAACAATTTCTTGACTTTGTTAGCTCTCTAGTACTAGTTTGAAGATTGTAAAGGAGCTAACAACTTTTGCTTATGCTCTCTGTGAGCCCTTTTGTCTATTCTGTAATTCTGCTTCTGCTTGATGCTTTTTAATGAAATACCTTACTTCTTAAAAAAAAAAAAAAGAGACTCAGTTTTAGGTGGCAAGAGTGATTGATTTACTGAGGCAGATTATGACTTTTATCATGAAACTTGGATTACAATGGTGATCACATGGACTCATTTTTTAAAATTTTATTTTGCTGAGTTTAATGGTATTCAATCCATTGAGATAGAGCCAAGCCTGAGGAAAAGGAGGCCAAGAACAATATTCTTGGTTGACTTCCCCAGTGCACTTCACGGTGGCAAAACTAGGGGGGTGCAAGGGGGTTTGCTGAAAATGTAAACTGTATATACAAGGTCAATATTATTTTGTATGTATACAATAAATGTTGAATCCTATTGGCTTTTTCATGTGTTCACATTTTATATTTTGAATCTCCTTAGTGAAAGTCCTTGCTCTGCCATCAACTTCACTCATTATCTAGTCTCCTCCCCTACATGTGAAGAATATAGAAGAAGTGTCATTTAATTCTATGACAAGAAAATTTTGATTTGTGGTTCAACTTCGTGGGATTTCACTGAGTATGTCGGGACTAAAGCAGACATGTACACTAGTTGCAATATTCATTCAGATTTCTCATAGTGGACTATTGAAAATTTGTTTCTTTTTATCAATCTTGGAACTTCCACGTCTTCCACACACCAAAGATTTTGCATAAGTTGCCAGTAGCATTTCTTCTGCCTAAGTTCTTGTCTTCTTGTAACTTTAGGCTTTCTTTACTAAATTCATGTGTCCTTTTGGAGGTTTATTGCTAGACAGATTGATTGCCTTGTCTGTAAGGCTTCTTCTCTTCACAAGAAGCATAATTTATTCGTGTGTGTGATGAATGATCTTCAGTGTACCTGATCCCTATGATTGGACACCTATCCTAGTATTCCAAAGGACTAGATGATGAAAGGTGAAAATGTTAAATCAAATCTCTCCTTTGTACATTTTTGGCTGTTGAGGTGTGATACGATATGTGCTTCCATCTTATGCCTGAACTTCCAACGGAGCTCATGAGGGTTGTTTCAGGAGATGAACGACTAATTATTGGCAGATCTATGATTATTTTATTCATCCTGTTTAGTAGTTTCACTCCATGTTGTGCAACTTGGACCTCTTGCTAATTATTACTTGTGCTTAGTGGCTTAAAATAGAACCGGAAGTTATTTGTATCTTTGTTTTCAAAGGGATTATAACACACAATTGAACTTTGACTGCTTTGGATCCTCTTATGAAAAGATTCCTCATATCAGCTCATTAAACTTGTTTTTCCTTCAGCCTCTTCTTTCAGCAGGAAATGGAGCTTTCTTTGATAGGGCTGCAGAATGCAGGAAAAACATCACTTGTAAATGTGATTGCTGTAAGTAGATAATTCCTCTATGCTTATTTTTTTCGTATCCTTTTGCTTCCATGTAGTCTGATTGTCTCAGATGACCTAATAATATTTGTTCAATCTGTCATTCTTAGACTGGTGGATACAGTGAAGATATGATACCGACCGTAAGTTTTCATCTTCCTAGCTCTTAGTCGTAAGCTAATTCCAGTTTTCACTACATCGTTTTGATCTGTGATAATAATACGAATCTATGGGATGTTCAGGTGGGATTTAACATGCGGAAAGTGACTAAAGGAAATGTGACTATAAAGTTGTGGGACCTTGGAGGTCAACCCAGATTCCGCAGTATGTGGGAAAGATACTGTCGTGCAGTTTCTGCTATAGTGTATGCTCCTTCTTCAGCTTACTTGATTACATTGTGCAGATGCTACTATTCCTTCCTCATTGTACACTGCATGATAGTCTTTTTTGAGTGCTTCATCATTATGCATAGTCATAGTACTTTTGGAAGTGATGGAAGACAGCACATAGTAGATTAGTGGTCTTCTTGTTGTTTGGTTGCATTTAATTTTCACCAACCATGATATGTTAAAGAATAGATGCTAGTTCGAATTACCTGATCAGGCTTTTGACAGATTCATTTCTAAAACACCTTAGGGGTGGTAGAATTCCTTTCTTTTAGCTGTTCTTTTTATTCAAATCATGAGGGAATTCTACTAATGATCATGGTAGCCATAGTAGTATCTTGTTTTTGAGTTCTCTTTCCTTGCAGTTATGTTGTTGATGCTGCTGATCATGACAATGTTAGCATTTCAAGAAGTGAAATCCATGACCTGCTGAGCAAGCCATCGTTGAGTGGTATTCCATTGCTGGTATTGGGTAACAAGATTGACAAGCCTGGAGCCCTTTCCAAGCAGGCTTTGACTGATCAGATGTAAGCAGATAAAATTGAACTCTCCTCTTCGTAGTTTACGCTATGGTTGATTAGGGGAAGGGGATGGTGTTTACTTCTTTCATTTTGGCTAATTGGTCGAAAATTTTAGTGATAGGAAACAAATTCTCTTCCATTTTCTTCTTTCATGATGCCCAACTGCATTACATGTTTTGATTCATTTTCGAATGATTTTGCAGGGACTTGAAATCTATAACAGATAGGGAGGTATGTTGCTATATGATATCATGCAAAAACTCCACCAATATTGACTCGGTCATTGATTGGCTTGTTAAGCACTCAAAATCAAAGAGTTGAGCCCTTTCTCCAGATCTATAAGTTGAAAGTTGTCAGGCTATTCCTTTTGTTGGTTTCTCCAGAGTTTTCTTGTATGTAAATTCTTTTCCCAATTGAAAAAATTGATAAATGTATTATCCCAGCCTGCAAATTGTGTACCAATGTGTTTTTTTGGGGAAGGACAACCTCTTTGATTTATTTGAAGAAGCTAATTTATTATAATTTCTCTGTTTTACACCAGTTTGAGTTGTTGACACCAAATTATGACTTATATGAGTGTGTTTGGTACGATCCAAATCTTTTTTTGCCATTCTTCCAACCCCAAAAACTAATGAGTTTTAGTTGAGTGATATTTTTATCCAAATTTTATGTGACTTTGGATAATTTTGAAATCTTGGCTAAAGCTTAATTGACAATCCATAATGAGGCTACTTGTGAATTTTCCTCTAGTTTGAATTTTTGATCAAGGAGAGTGTCATGCGATTTCACCTTATATAACTTGAAACTTTTAGAACATTATTATAGAGTTTCACTTTTATAAGTTTGAATTCTAAAATATTGTGTTGAAGTTTCAACTCGTACACTAATGGTCCATTTGGATATGTGATATGATGTTCTGATTTTTTGAAATCAGATTGATTTGATTTTGAAGTTTTGTTTGGAAATGTAATTTGAATTTTTAAGTTGTATTTTTTCTCGTAAACATAAAAAACCGCTAGTTGTTAAGACGATAAAAATTTCTCCAATTCTTTATACAATCTTACCAAATCAGCAAACCATAGTTCATAAACAGAATATCGAAATATCCTAAGGCACCTCAAATAGCATATCTCAAAGATACACTAATCAACAATGGTAACAAGTAACAACTAGTTATTCTTTAATATAATTCTTTCACATGGTACAAACAGTCTCTTCACATCGATCACAAGTCTTATTTGCAAAATTTAAAATAATGGGTTATTTTTTATTTTTACAAAATACAAAAACTATGAGTCAAGTTTTACATTATAAAAAAATTTAAAAAAATCGTGAAAGCCAAGAAACTTTGAATATTCTTCCATGTTTATATATACCTGAGATTTAGCATAGACCCCTACCATGTGTATTATGGTTCGATCCTGTTCGGAGGGACAGGAAGAAACATCACTATAGGACACAAACAAGACCCTAGCTAAAATACAAAGAAGCTCCTCCTTTTGTGTGACAAAAAAAGTCTTTGTAATGAAAACTAAAGAGTTTTTGGCTAAAAACATCCTTTAAACTATGCCCCAACTTAAATTACATCCTTAAATTATCCTTCTTAACAAAACACATCCTCCAAGTATTTAAAACTTAACAACTTCCATCCTTCTATTAAAATTTGTCAAAAAATTAGTGAATTTCATACAAAAACATATGCAATTCATACTATTCTCATTAGAAACTTTCTATAATTTCATTACCAGTTGGGAAAAACTCCCAAAAAAAAGAAATTAAAATTCTTCGAGACCATTGTTTGTGGTTAAAAAAACAATGTTAGGACGCTCGAGTTTCGTTCTCCATTATTAGAAGTAAAAGTATCTGATCGACACCACTTCTTGCAGATTCAATGAGAAGAAAACATTTCAACTACTAATTCTTTGATACAAATCAAATGAAAACAAAATTGCTAATAAAAAGGAAGACATAATGCCAAACGTTGTTGCTAAAAAAAAATCATGATAATATTTTAGATGTATTTTGAATGAAGAGAATTGGTTTATTGGAGTGATTTCGGGAGTTTTGTTGAGAGTAGCATGAATTGTACATGTTTTTATGAAAAAATTATTAATTTTTGACAAATTTTAACAAAAGGATGAAAGTTGTTGAATTTTAAATAATTGAGGGATATTTTCTGTTAATTTAAAGATGTAATTTAAGTTGATGATATAGTTTAAGGATGTTTTTGGCCAAAAACTCGAAAACTAACTATTTCTCAATTACATTTCAAACGTTAATTGTCTTTCAGCAACTAGTCCTAAAACTGGCTTCTGGGTTTTAACTCTACTTTTATTTGTTTCCACTTTTAAATGAGATGAGAACAAATTGAAGCCATTGAAAAAAGTACCAACATATTTTCACTAGATGCAAGCCCTTATTTTACTTCTATATAGAACACATTAAAGGGTTAAGTCATAGTCTCATTGCCAACAATAAGTCCACATTTTGCAAAATTCTATGTTAAAGTAACTGAACCGATAAATCGACCATCCCTAAACCATGTTATGTACTGTTTTCTGCTGGGTTGTGAGCAGGTCAAAGGGTACCATAAGCAAGAGGCTCAGTTAACACACTCCAATCCACAGGAATCAAATGAACATCTATGGAGCACAAACTCCAGCTTTCCTTGACTCAACATAAACTCTAAAAATTTGACCAAAAAGGTAAAAGACAGATGAATGTTAGCAACCAAATCAAGCATAAGCTACATTATAAAGCAGACAATGTAACATGCCTGAAATTTTACAGGCGCATATTCTTATACTTTCTTTGCTATGATTACACTTAATGGACACAGATTAACAAGGATTTGCCCATTTAATCCAAGCTTATTGCAGAGCCATTACAGAGATCAGCAGAAACCTCTTTTTTGTTCTTATGAAAAGGGGTTGTCAAAGCGTATACCACTTCTATCAGGTAGCAGCTTCTTCATGTAATACTTCGACCTACGAGAGAGATTGATCTTTTTCCTTTTTTGAGCTGGTATGCGGTCGATGGAACATTCAGAAAAACCACGCCTCACAAACCTGTGAAGGAGAGAAATGCATACATGAACATCAAATCAACAAACCATCTGTTAATGATATTTTTCTTGTTCAAGGACCAAATCCAGTCTCAACTTTGAACATTATATGAATGAAACTATGACAAAAATGCTTGATTATGAGGTTTCTTGCATATATCAAGGAGTGGATATATTAAGGATTTGGAATTGTAGAACAGTTTAGAGAATTAGAGGAGTGGTTTTCACTTATATAAGCTAGATAAAGTCAACAAAATCCAGCCAATGTGCACATATTGAATAAAGATGGACAAACACACAAACTTCATTATTTAGTTAAGTATACGTAAGCACATTGTGCTATTCTATCTGTTCTTTAAAGCAAATGCAGAACTCATATATCGAAATTGTAGTAAACCATCTGAATACTCTTGCGGGACAGCTTTTTCTTAAGAGAAAATGTTAGATTTATTAGAGCTCCATTTTGAGTTTAACAAAGTAAAACACATTAACTTCATTATTTAATAAAGTACAAGTAAGCACATTGTGCTACGCTGTCTGTGCTTTAAAGCAAATGAAGATTTCATCTATCGAAATTATAATAAAGCATCTGAATACTTTTGCAGGACAGCTTCTTTTATTGAGTTGGTTAAATAGAATCAACATCCATCGTATCAAAGAGCTTATACTTTTAAATTTTTATTTTATAACTCAAACACATTGTTTAATAATACTTATGCGATTTTTAAAATTTTATACTCATTGATATGAATTACACGCGCAACACACATACCCAAAAAACAAGTAGTAATACTAATAATAAGAGTCAACCAAGAGGAGCTCTTTTCTTTTTTCCCTTTATGATTCTCTGTACCTTGAAATAGCATCTTAGCTCTATCTCCCTGTTGAAATGACTTAAGGACTTGTATTCTCAAATTCAGTATAAATATTGCAACAAATTTAATGACACTCAGTTATCTGCCATTGTCCATTGCACTTTAGTTCGGCAATCAATGTTCGTTCGCCAATTGGAAGAACAATGTATATATTGGCCAGAGAGCAGGAGAGTGGAAAGAACGTACCAATCAGCTGTGCGAGTTGTAAGCAGAAACAACATTTGCAATCCAAGGGAGGATGCCTTCTTCTCAATGTAATCTGCAATTTTTTTTTGGAATAGAAAGTTATTGGCTATTGCAATAATAAGTGCAGAATTTTAATCAGACCAAAATGTTCAAGGACACCAACTGCGTTTAGGTAGATAGAAGATTGGTAAACACATAACAGTTTGATACGATCCTGGATAGACAGATACTACACAGCCTATTGTGAACAATTCCGAGATGTTTAGTGGACCGTTGACTCGTGTCAAGACCAAGGCGTTCAAGGAATACCTCGTTTGGAGCTTGGGAATTGTTACAAACAAGTTGAAGAGAACATTGTTGCAAAATACGAGTCAATACGTTGCATTTGCTACCCAAGTAACATCTAATTGTCAAGTTTTGGGTTAAAGGTATTCCAAATCTGTGATCTTTGTTTTGTAAGTATTACTGGACTACTCCTGGAGTATTCCTCTATTGATAATACAAGTTACCTATCTCAAAAAAAATCAATGATCTAGAATCACAACTTTGGCTTGGACTTATTCCTATAAACCCTCATGTCTTAGTTCTTGTTTATTAATAAAAAAGTAAAAAAGACAGTTGTTTTCATTGTTGTTATTGTTTAGATTCAGGAAGAATAATTAGGAAAAAAAACAGGAGGAAAGAATCTTCTTTGATTTTTGGCTAGACAAAATCTTCCATTGGTGGGCAAAAATTTGGATTCTGGTTGAGAACAATCTAGTGCTAGTTCGCAGTAAAATGTTCTTAATATTGATCTCCAGTATTTCATTCGTGCTTTTCTCATTTATTTTGTTGATTTTAATCTGTTAGCTTTTATCATCCCTTACTCTTCCCATCAATTCCATTCTAGAAAATTACCTCAAGAAATTCAACAAATGTTAATCATTTCGGTGAGTTGATTTCGAACTATGGATTTTCATAGAACGGAAAAAGGCTAGACTGTGTCAGATTATTAGAGCGAGAAGAAGTTGTATTGAGAGAAACACAAGGGTTGAGGGACATCTTTGAGGGAAAACACATGAGGGTGTAGGTGAGGAGCTTTTATATCTAATTGTTTGCTTTCGAGATTTCTTCCACATGTACAAGGAAATTTGGAGGAATGGATAATCACATGGGGGAATACTAAATGATCACATTCCATTGGTAAATACGGTATGTATAATTCGCTCATTTTAATGCCTGGGCATTCCTAAAAAATCTTAAGGTATTATTGGAGGTACTGAACTAACTCTTACAACTTATGTTGGTGGGCATTGTAATCATTTATGATGATGTTCTGATATATAACACGTCATTGATGGTAAGTCTAGGTTCATCATGTCTTTATTTTATGCTTTGCACTGTTTGCTTATCCAAGTGATTAAAGGCTTCATGAAATATCTTAAACTTAAGATTGTTCCTTTGTTAACGTGTTTGCAACTTCATAGGACAAATGCAAATAATCACAACATCCTGAAACTGCTTACATGCATTATTTATCGAAAGAGTAATTAGTTTTACTATGAGAAAGAGTTACCAAGTAATTTGTCTCCTTGTCCTTGGCCACGACAATCAGGAGAAACAGCAATAGCAGCAACCTCTCCACATTTTTCTTCAAAGTAAGGAAAGAGAGCAGCACAAGCTACAACGTGGCCTTCTCTCTCCACAACAATGAATGAATGCAGTGCCTCCACCAGCTAGAACAAGTAAAGAACACATAATTATGAAAAAAGAAAAATGATATACAAACATTAACCAAATAGAAGCTGATTTAGTAACTATTTTCGCATAATAAAAAGCATCAAGGTTAACCTCTTCCTCGCTCCTCCTGATCAATGTTCCAGACTCTTCTAGAGGTTGTAATAATTGTTTGATCTCGGGAATATCCGACAGCCTAGCCATTCGTGTTCCTTCGTAAAGATCACTGAGAAAGAGAGATTCATGCACATCTTAGTCGAAAGATAGTCATAAAAAGGATAGCAAATATCAATTAGCCATGTCCTAACATAATTATACGACTGAGAGTACAACTGTTAATTCTAGAGACAGGGAAACCATGAACTTTTGTGGTGAGAAACATAATGTCATATAGGGAGTGGATCAGACAACCAGAGACATGCAGATTCTCACTGCTCGTGGAGTTCTATACATCAATATTGTAAAAGGCAGGCTAAGTTTATTTTGGCAATGTAAGTAGCTGGTTAAACATCTCAGGAAATTCTGGATATTACTTCTAATAGTCATATACCAAATTGTGTCCTAGGGGATTGAATCTTTTAAGTTGCGCCATGGATTTCTCCACAGAGAAATAAAATGTCAAATTTGGATTGAAATAATAGCAAAGTAATTTCCTGCTGTTCTTCTCCACATTTGGTGGTGTTTTAACCATGATGGTGAAAGGTGGCTCACATTAGCCCAATTTGTTACTCTTAACCTACTGAGCTCGTTAATTGTAGATTATTTTTGTCGTCTCATTCATGACTTGCTTTGACAGTGAACTATTTGTACCATGGATTTGACGGTTCAAAAACACAAGGAAAAGTGAATATCATTGATCAACTTAAAGAGGAAATGATGTAAATGTGGAAAAGTGAATATCAACATGTCTTGACTAAATTACAATCAATATTTCATCAAGATTTGCATACCTAGCTACCATTGTCCCAACTCCATCTCTTTGGAACAATTCCTTTAGTAAAACTCCACCAATAGTACCATCCAGCAGGTGAACTCTTTGAACACCTCCCTGATGGCAAATGGAGTACAGAATTGGCAAAACTTTTAACCAATAAGCCAATAGAGATATCATATTGATAAATGAGGAGTCAATTTAGTAGAGACATGAAAATTTCATCAGATGATAGATCACTGTGAAAGTTGATAGTTACTAGACACAGCAAACCATATATAACCATAATATGTAGTGAGAACATGAAACTAGTTGACTATTCTGTAAATATACATATCTCTAATGCACAACCTATTATAAAAGAAGTTTTAACAGCAAAGAGCGATAACTTCCAAAATCTACCCCTTTAGCCATCAAGGGTCAAGTTTAGATAACATGCAATTTTCTGTTGTGTATATTTAGGGTTCGGGTAAATAACATGACAATTATTGTCTAGTTTAGACACTTCTAAAACTCTGCAGATATAGTGATTATACAGCCAGGATCTTACTCTGCACACAAAAGCAGCTGCAGCTAACTCTGAAAGATAACCATTTAGTCGACTTAACCTCTCTTGTCCTCCAATGGCAAAACCCTGCTCACTAGACCAAAGCCCATTCCCATTGTCAAAACCAACACCATTCTGAAAAACACTGTATTTTTGGCTAAACCCATTCATATTGTAGGAAGAGATTGATCCGTTAGAACCATTGTGACCTAAACAATTGAAGTCCTCTTGACTGACAGCTTTTACATAATTAGCTGCTGCCTCACTTTGTTCTGCTCGTTTGCGAACCAGCATGTCAGCAGCTTGAAGAGTCAAGAAACGAATAAGACGGCCAGACTCATCCAGAATTGGACCATCTATAATACAAATCAGTTTCTCTGCTCCTAGAGCCAAGGCACAAGCTGTAGCAACTTCATATGTGCTTCAATAAAATAAAACACATTATCAATCTTAAAACTTAAGGCAAAATAAAGATGGAAAGAAAAAACATATCCACAAAACACTGACTCATGATTGAAGAGTCGGGAATGTTGTGTGCTGAGCATCTAGCTTAATCAATCAGAAAATGCTTATAGAAAAAAGAAAAACATGTTACACATTAGGAATTGTAAAATGAATTAACTCAACATGGGATCATGAAACAGATGACCACTGTGTAATACAAGTTGAGTTCCCAAGATAGTAGATTGATTTAAAAGATAAGCATTCACACCAAGGGCTGTGACACACTTAACATATTCACAAAAAGCTGACTCACAATGGTAGTTTCAGAAAAATGTGGTGTACTGAGCATCTAGCCTAATTAATTAGATATAGTTTTGTACAACAACATAACCAGTGTAATCCTACAAGTGGGGTCTGGGGAGGGTGCTGTTACGCAGCCTTGCCCCTACCTTTTGAAAGTAGAAAGACTGTTTCCGATAGAGCCTCTAGAAATAGTTTTGTAAAAACATGAAAAACTAGTACACATTAAGAAATGAAGTAATCTCCGCAAACACATGACCACTGTTTAAAACAAGCTAAGTTCCCAAGAAAAGCAGATTGATATAAAAAAAATAGCATTCCCGCAGAGGGCACTGACACACAAAATCGTGAAATTATTGGCTTCTACCCATGGTGAGGGATAAAGATATGTTCAAAGTTCGATGTTAAGCTAACTTCAACTCCACAAGTCCATCTATTATCTATATCACCCCTCCAATAGATGGGAGTCATAATGTCGCATATATGTGTGTGTGTCTGCACGAGCACAATATTTTTTATTAGTACTATCTTGTAACGAAAGAAGAGCAGCGAAAGTTATTGGTGTACTTCCTTATCACCCTGTTGAGAGTGTTTGAATTGTATCTAAAACTACATGAATTGTGAAGAAACTAATTGATAGGTAATGTTACTATAAGAAATTACCCAAGTTGAGTGTAACCTATTCAATCAAGTAAACATAAACCCAAAAGTGTGACCAAAATGAGATCAACCTGAAGTAATATTTCTTTTACAATAGTTAATTTTACACTTCTTCTGATAATAGTTGGCATGCACCCTAGGCATAAATCACATTCTTGCTAGTTATTTCCCCTTTTTTCGTGTTAAGATTTCACTAGAAGACTTCCTTTTGATTGACTTCTGGGTTTTGATCCTATCACTGAGATTTAAGTATTGCAATCTTCCAAGTGCACGAGTTTTCACAAAAAAAAAGATGAAGAAGAATAAGCAGGCGAAGAAGAAGAGAGAAGGAGCATTTTATGCCTGTCAAGCAGTTGAAGAAAGAAAGGAGAATGTCCCATAAGTTAAAGGAAACTTGAAAATGGAAGCTTACCAGTTTAATTAAAAGAGAGGGTAGAACCAGAAAATTGACCACTACTAAGCTGAAGTCTTATGTATCACTATGCTCTAGTATATAGCTTCCTGAAATTCTGTTTATTCGCTGATTTTAACGATTTTCGTAGAACAAGATGCAGGACTAATGATGCATAACATCAACAAAGATACCTATCAAAAGCCAAAAAGCATACTTGCAGTTCAAAACTTCTCCAGAGCTGGAATATCCAAGATTGCTTAATAACACAATGCTATCCTGATCAAGTCTCTCACGAATGCGAGAAACGTCTATCTTCTTTACTTCACCAGTCGCTGCATAATCAATTCCTTCTACAACTCCTCTTCTCTGCCGGAATTTATAACGAAAATCCCAAGTCAACCTCATTGTCATTGAAATGACATTTGATGCAAAAAATTTAAAACCCAAAAAGAATGAAAATACATTTCATAATATTTACATTGTGCAATGACGTTATATTCTCACCTTCATTGCTAGAAAATTACCACTAGCAACACTAACACCATCATGCCAGCGACTATTTTCTCCATGCCGGCGGACACCAGTCAATGATGGCCCAGGAGACAACTTTGCCTCTATCATAAGACGAATTCTCCCAGCTGCATCCATTGCAGCCATCAGTGAATCAGGGTCTGTTACTCTGTAGCGGCCTACATACTTGGGCTCACTTCCTGTAAGAAAGAGTTTTCAAATCACTTGCTTCTAAGAATATTCTTCTTAAGATAGAGAAAAAATTGTAGTTTAGAGAAAAGAAAAATAATATAATGGTGCTAATTAAAAAGGAAAAAGTAGAGGACTTTGAATAGTAAAGACTGTTAAACTCCTTTGCATGCAAATTTTGGTTATTTTAAAATACATAATTATCGAGGCCATTAATGCTATTGATTCCTCTTTCTATGAATGAAAATGGATGCCGAAGCTTTGGGTTTCTCCATGTTAATTTTAGCAATTTTTGGAAATGTATTACAGTCAATATAATAGGAAAAAGGATCTTGCATCTAAACTATTTACTAGGTTATGAGCTCCAGCTCATCATTAGCAAGTTGATCAAGCTTTAACCTGAAGTCTTCACTGTTTAGAGCAGACCCAAGCAATTGTCGAGCGAAATTAGAGGCAGAATACCTTTTAGACTTTACTGAGTCTTTATTAGCTTAATATCTTCAGAGTTTGTGAGTAAAACATGCCTAGATTGTTTCTGTTCATCTGATAGGACGATGCATGTACCAACGCAGGGACACTTTCTAGACGATGATAACATCAAGACGAGGAAAATTAACATTTTAGTTAAGACAAAGTCATCAAAACTCCGTCTGAGATAACTAATTAATTGATTAACTCTGTATCAATCACAAACTAGCCAACACCAGCTATATGAATCAACTGAATTCACAATCAGCTCCATTTCATTCCAATACTAAGTACTCCAGAGTGTTTTTAAAATTACATTATGAGTTCTCTAAAACAAGATATTCACTAAATCTCACAGAACATGGACATACAAGTCTTTCACTAAAGTACGAAGACTCCTGGTAAATACCGTAAGTGGAGCCTAAGCTGAATTTTTTTGTCTATCATTAAGAATAATAAAATTAAGAGAAAATAACAATTATTTGCTATCAGCATCAGAAATAGTGAAGAAAACACACGTAGCGGCTAGAAACTAGCACTATCAAACTGAACAAGAAAAGAAAACAACAACATTTTGCTGACCTCTTTCAGCCAGAAATCTATCAATTTGGACATGAGTTCCGGGTACAAGAACAAACTTGATTCCCAGGCCATGAAGGAGCGAGATATCCTGCAAAGTTTGTGTGTAGATCAAACCGTCATGCATTACTAAGAGTGGGATAAATCAACAAACTAATGAACTTACAATTACCAAAAATCAATCAATTACTACTCAATCCCAAACTAACCCAATTCAACTATGTGAATCTTCTATATCCATTTCACTTCATTCAAATTCATTAAGAATCTTAAATTTTTGATCAGTTCTCTAAATCACACATTAAGCAGCAGAGTTACAAAATCTCCAACCAAATCTTATTTTAAAAAATCCAAACTTGGAATTCCACTACTAGAAAAGGAAAAAAAAAATAACACATTGAGCTAACGTTTGGCCATAGATCTTGGCAATAATTTTTGAAAATTTATCTTCAAATATCTATTTGGCCATGAAATCTGATCTTCAAACATTTTCAAGTTCCCAAAAACTCGCGGTTTTGGAAGAAATTTCACTTTCAATCACGAAACTTCATAAAAATTTCAATCAAAATGCATGTTCAAACAAAGTTAAAATAGGAACATGCCATGAGAAGATGATCCAAATGAGGGCTATCAACAATTTCAGCTGAGATTAAAACAACAAAAGTGCTTCCTCTATGCGCAAGAAAATAAGGCCAAGCTTCTCGAAAAAACCCAACGAATAAGTCATCTTTTATTGCACTGCTCACGTCGGAAAAACCAGCTGCACTTTCCATTTCCCCATAAACACCGCACCTAATTGACAATCTCTTCGAAAAATTAACCCTTAATGATAACAGCTTTCGCCTCCCTTGGAAACTATTTCCAACTGGAGTTGTTGAAACATCGCTGCGAGCGAAAATTGGTAGCTTACATTGTTTAATAACTGGAGCACAAGGCCTTGCCGGTGAAGCTGACATTGGGAATTTATGGGGAGTTGGTGGAGTCAGAGTCGGAGTCGGAGAATTTTGAAGAAGAAATGTTCGCCGGAAACGGGAATGGACATGAACCGGTAAGAACCGGTAGGGCTACTGGTTAACTGTCGACCCGGTCTGTCCGGCTCGACCGGTCTTCTTATTTAGGTAAGATATTGATCGGTGGCGCTCGGCGGAGGACACACTCAACCATCAATGTTATTATTATGTATTATATTATATTATTTTATTTTATTTTATTTGATAGCATATAATATTTAGAATAAATTATTAAATTATATTATTTTTTATTGTTACACATAAATTATAGGACATGAGTAAAGCTACTATAAAACAAAGACAAAGTAAAAAATAAAATAATTAAATAATAAATAAAATAAATATTAAGATAATAACGGGACTACATCAAACTGATTATTATAGGTGACTTTTCATCATACTAACAATGAATATAAATCATATGATAAAATAAAATTTAATTAACAATCAAAGCAAACATAATATTTAACCTAACAATACAATATAATATACAATAAATAACATCATCGAAACAAAAAAAAATATTTAAATTAATTTAATTATTAAAATTTAAATTTATCGTAATTACAATACTTATAAAATATTTTGGACCGCAAACTTTCCAATTGATTTTTCCTAAAGTCCATTTCCAACAAAAGGCAATCATTAATTAGTCAAAGAAAATATAATTTGTCCTTTCACTTTTCTTGATCTTTTTTATTTTAGTTAAATATATTTTATATTTAAAGAATTCTTATTTTTTTGTTTTTACTTTTTAAAGCTTTAAATACGACCTTTCTACTTTTTAATTGAGCAAACCTACTCGAAAAAGGCCAAGTTTAATTTATTGCAATCGAATATATATATATATATATATATATATAGCTCCTACAAGTTACAAGAATCTTATTTTGAGTTCACACTGGCAATAGTGTTACACGTAAATCACATGCACACATATTTGACTTCAATTTCAAATAATATATTTGACATGTTTTTAATTTATGATTATAATATTTAAAAGTCTTATTTACTTTTTTAAATATTTATATCAAGTCAAAAAAAGACAAACAAATTGAAACTAAAAAAATAAAATTATTAAGTTCATGTCAATCAAAGTTCAAACCTGTAAGTCCTCCATTAGTTACAACACATAAGACTCATTAAAGAGAGTAAGTAATTTTCAAATGCTCGAACTTGAGACTAGTTAAAATAGAAGAATTTTACCCAATCTCATCTTGGTAATAACACTCACGTTTTAACGTCAAACAACTCTGAATTTATTATTTACAAAAATATAGTGTGAATATACATCCAAACTAACTATGTTTAATTTCATTCTTTTATCAATTTGATATTGAAAAACATACTGATTCGATTAATTTACCTTGATTATGGAAGACAAATAAGGGCTATCAATAATCTCAGCTGACAGAAGAACAACAAATGTCCGATCCCTATGCGCAAGAAAATAAGGCTGAGCTTCCCTCATCATCCTCACAAATTCCTCTCCCTCGTCATTATCAGTCTGAGTCGTTGAATCAGTCACTGATGCTATCGAACTATAAAAGTAATCAGTATCACTCATAGTAATCGTTCTACCATTTTCAATACCGCTACAGCAATTCAAGCAAATCCCCTGTTTCTCATCATCTCTTCGAATTCTCATTCCTCCAAATCTCAAAAATCCACTCCCTCTTCCTCCTCGCGTACCAAAATCAAACGTTTTCCCCATTCCCAAATTCCATCCACGATTCAATTTTAACATCGCCATGAAAAATCAGGAACAATTGAGAAAATCAACTAATTAATAACGCTAAAGAATTTTTTTCTTGTAGTGCTATAAACACAAGGCAGATAGGATATTAAACGGTAGAAGTAAAGAGAAGACAACTTAATTGACAAATCTTCACAACGTGTTTATGTTTCCTAATGGCACTTAGCTCCATAGCTTCAAAACACTTATAGATCAGTAATTGCTTGTCTTTTTCTAGGAAAATTATGTAAAATAGAGATTAAATGAATGATTTTAGAAGGAGAGAATTAATTGCATTGGCCTAATTTTGTGGTGGTTGAGTCATGGATGGGGAGAGGAATGGTATAAACAGAAAGGGGAAAAAAGAAATGTGGCCTTTGGTGAGAGTTTTTCAAGAATCATTTCAAGACAAAATTAGATTCTTTTAGGGTATATATATATATATATATAATGTTTTGTCCACTCATGAGGTTGTTGGAATTAATGGTGTGTTTGGTACTCAAGGAAAATAGAAATAAGTGGAATTTTTATATATTTTTTTGTGTTTGGTAAGTAAGAAAAAAAATATTCTCTCTATCCAATAATAGTTGTCCACTATTGACTTGACACACCCCTTAAGAAACAATAACTAGAAGGGTAATTTTACTATATCACCTTTTGAATATAATAAATACAATGTCTTGAAAAATATAATAGGAAAATGACTATAATTAATAATAAGGGTAAATTAGGAATTAAGTGTAAAATTATCCACGGATTTCATAAAGTGGACAAGTATTGTTGGACATCTATTTTTAGTATAGTGGACAAATATTGTTGAACGGATAGAGTATGATTTTAAGTGTATTTATATGTAAGTTGAACTAAGATTTTAACTTTATGGGTTGTGGGGAGTAGGTAATGGCAGAAGCAAAATCAAAATTTTTAATTTTATGGGTTTTGTTTAGAATGTCGTCTTGAAGTGCTAATAATTGAGTCTTAAGATATGGATATATTTATTGAATTTCTTATTATTGGAGCAAAAGATACTTGGTTTTGCTTGTTGAGGATGTAGTTAATTAACTAGACATGATCAGTTAGTTAGTTGTATAAAGTTAGTTAGAAACACATCTTAGTTAGTTAGGAATTTACAGTTGTCAAACTATGCCTATTCATACTTGTATATATACGTGTAATTAGCATGTGATTCACACAGATTGAATGAATAAGAGTTGTTGTTCATTCTCTCAAATCCTCTCTAAGATTTCTTAACTCCCATGAATGGAGTCTCTCAACATGGTATCAGAGCACTAAGGAATTCATTGTCCTCTGTTAGTTTCTCTATTCTCGATCTGCTCGATTGTGGATTAATTGAAGTACTGCAACAGTGTTGCCGATCGAGTAGATCTCTGTTGCATTTGAGTAGATCTCTGTTGCGTTTGAAGCTCAAAATTGCTGGTTCAATCATGCCGACTGTTGTTGATAATGCTGCTACCACTGAAGTTCAGCCTCCAGTATCAGTAGATCATAATCATCCTCTCTTCATTCATGCATCAGATACTCAAGGTTCTGTTCTAATCTCAATTCAGCTTCTAGGTTCTGAAAATTACTCTCTATGGAGTAAATCCTTGAAACTTGTGTTACTCTGCAAGAACAAGTTAGGATTTCTGTTAGGGACTTGCAGAAAGGATATGTATCATGCTTCTTTGCATCCTTTATGGGATAGATGTAATGCCATTGTTCTAGGATGGATTATGAACATTGTTTCTAAGAGTTTAGTTAGTACTGTCATCTATGGATCTATGCTCATACAGTGTGGGAGGATCTTCGAGAAAGGTTTGATAAGGTCAATGCTTCTAGAGCTTTCTATCTTCATAAGGAAATAATTACCTTGTCTCAAGGAACTGCTTCTGTGTCTAATTACTTTTCTAGACTAAGAGAGCTTTGGGATGAAGTTGAAACTCTAATTCCTCCTCCTTCATATGCTTGTCCTGAATCCAAACAGTATACTGAACATTTTCAGTTTCAAAAACTTTGGCAATTTTTTATGGGCTTAAATGAGTCCTATGCTCATGCTAAGAGTCAGGTGTTGATGCAAGTTCCTATCCCTACTGTCAACCAAGCTTATGCCATGATAATCAATGTTGAAAGCCAAAGAATGAATGGTGCTAGCACTAGCTCTACTCCTACTGAAATCCTATCAGAGACAGCTCTTATGAGTAACGGGATGTCTTTTGGCACTCATCCTAATATTGGTGGATACTATAACAATGGTACTGCTTTGGGATCAGGTGGAGGACCTCCTGGTGGTAGTTACAAGAACAAGAACTATGGTGATGAGAGAAATGGCTATGGTGATGGAAGGAATGGTCATTCTAGGTAGACCTCAAGTTTACTGTGAATTTTGTCATTATAAGGGACACACTAAGGATGCTTGTTACAAGCTTCATGGTTATCCTAAGAAGAAAGGAGGCACATCTCATGCAAACAGTGTTGCTGCTCACAGTGATTCTGAGACTTATGACCCTCCCGTAAGCTCTAATGCTAGATCATATGGTCCCTCCACTAACATAACTCCAGCAGGTACACAGGGCATGTCAATGTTTACACATGAACAATACAATCAGATCCTGAAGATGCTAAGCAAAGGCAAAGGAAATGAAGTGGATTCTTCAGCTAATATTGCCACAACAAGTACCTTAGGTATACACACAACTCTTATGATTGATGTGGTAAATGCTAACTGGATCATTAACACTGGTGCATCAAATCATATGGTTCACAATTTAAGCTTAATGAGTCAGTCTACAGACCTTGGTGATAAGAGACATATGAATGTAAATTTACCTACTGGTGATCAAGTCCTTATTACTTATGTTGGTGAATCCCTAGTACTTAAGGATAAAATGGTGAAGGATGTGTTGTTTATACCAGAGTTTAAGTACAATCTTCTATCTGTCTCACAACTAACAAAGCAATTAGGTTGTGTTGTGTTGTTTTTTCCTGACTTTTGTATCTTTCAGGATATGTTCAATTAGGTCCCTAGTATTGTTGTCTTTATCTGCTCAATGCTGAGTTTAAAGCTCCTGCACATCCTGCGCATGAACAAAGCTCTCCTGAAAGAAGTTGTGCAGTTGGAATCTCATGTACAAGCAGTAGCTCTATTAGTCTACTAGTGACTCTTTAACTAGTCTATGGCACAAAAGACTTGGGCATGCCCCTCTTAAAGTACTGAGTAGAATAAAGTGTATAAACACTGCTCATATGTCTGAGCATAACTGTTCTGTATGTCCAATTGCTAAACAGTCAAGGTTACCATTTCCCACTGGTGTTTCTATTTCTATTTCAGCTTATGATATTGTGCATGGTGATGTCTGGGGACCTTACAGGGTTCCTGATCATGATGGGAAAATATATTTCTTAACATTGGTGGATGATATGTCAAGATACACCTGGATTTTTTTAATGCACACCAAATTAGATACTATTACTGTTTTACAATATTTTCTGTGCATGGTGAAAACTCAATTTGGTTTAGCTGTCAAGTGTGTAAGAACATACAATGACACTGAATTTGTTAACTCTCAAGTAGATGATTTGTTCAAAGCAAATGGGATTATACATCAAAGTTCATGTGTTCATTCTCCTCAATAGAATGGAGTGGTTGAGAGGAAATATAGATCCATTCTTGATATGGCTAGAGCACTGAGATTTCAGGCTGGTATACCTCTGAAATTTTGGGGGTTTTGTGTGACTACAGTTGTATATATTCTTAATAAATTGCCTTCCATTCCATTAAAGGGTTGTTCTCCATTTGAAAAGTGTTTTGGTCAGTCTCCAGGCCTTCATCATCTAAGAGTGTTTGGTAGTCTATGTTATGTTATAGATCCAAAGACACTTGATAAATTTGCACCTAGAGCTATTCCTGCTATTCACATGGGTTACTCTTCCTCTCAGAATGGATATGTGTTATATGCCTTAGGTTCCAAATCCTTTTTATAAGTAGGGATACTGTGTTTAACGAGAAAGTCTTCCCTTTCAAGGATCTTAAGTCTGCTCCTGATCCTTTGTTTCCTACTCGTACTCTTCCTGATATCTCCTTTACTGATACAACCAGCTCTACTTCATTGACTCCTCAGCCTTCTCCTATAGCTTCTGAGTCTAGTTCTCCTACTGAGGTCTCATCTGAAGATGTTGTATCCCTGAAACCCTCTCCTCAGGTTCAACCTAGGAGATCATCTAGGCCTTCCAAGCCACCAGTATGGTTGGACTCTTATGTCACTCCTAGTGCAAAAACTGCCTGCTTATATCCTATATCACAGTATGTCTCCTACTCTAGAGTGTCTCCTCCATACAGAGCTTCTCTTGCTGCATACTCTTCCATCACTGAACCTAATACTTACATGGAGGCTTGTCAGGATTCTCATTGGGTAGAGGCTATGAGAGCTGAAATTACTGCACTAGAGGATAATGGCACCTGGTCTATTGTACCTCTTCCTGCTACTAAGGTTCCTATTGGGTGTGAATGGATTTTCAAGGTCAAATACCAAACATCTGGAGAGGTTGAAAGATACAAGGCTAGACTAGTAGCTAAGGGTTATAGTCAACAGGAAGGTCTTGAGACTTTTTCTCCTGTGGAAAAGATGGTTACTGTCAAATCTGTGGTGCTTTAGCTGCTTCTTGTGGCTGATTTATCTTTCAAATGGATGTGCACAATGCCTTTCTTCAAGGTGACCTTACTGAGGAGGTGTACATGCAAATTCCTAAGGGTTTTGCAAATCAGGGGGAGAAACACATGGTCTGCAAACTTCATAAGTCCTTGTGTGGACTAAAGCAAGCACCCAGACAGTGGAATCTGAAACTTACCAAGGCATTGATTGACATGGGATTTGTACAATCTCACTATGATTACTCATTATTTACACAGAACATAGGAACATACATTCTTGTTATTTTTGTATATGTTGATGATCTTCTCATTACTGGAAGTAATCTAAAGCTCATACAACAAACAAGAAAGGACTTGCAGCATAAGTTCAAAATGAAGGATCTTGGAGAGTTGAAATAATTCCTTGGGTTTGAATTCTCTAGGACAGCAGAAGGGATACTTATGAATCAAAGGAAGTATGCACTTGGACTTGTATCTGAATTGGGACTAGCTGGATGTAAGCCTGCATCTACTTCCCTAGAGTTCAATCATAAGCTGACATCTACTGTATTTGATGAATGCACAGGAAAAAAGAATGATGCAGAAGATATGGTTCTTTATGATTGTGGAAAATACTAGAGTCTAGTAGGAAGACTTCTATACCTAACTATGACAAGGCCTGATATAGCCTTTGTTGTCCAGGTACTTAGCCAATATATGCACTCTCCAAAACCGTCTCATATGGAAGCAACACTTAGAGTGGTAAGATATATAAAGGGAACAACATGCCTTGGATTGTTTATGCCAAGTACTAAAAAGTCATCTTTGGTAGCCTATTGTGACTCAAACTGGGGACCTTGTGTTGAAACCATGAGATCAGTGACTTGATACATAGTAAAGCTGGGAAATGCAATGGTGTCCTGGAAATCAAAGAAGCAAAGCACAGTTTCAAGAAGCTCTGCAGAGGCAGAATTCAGAAGCATGGCCTCTACAGTAGCCGAGATAGTATGGTTGAAAGGTTTATTTAAGGAGCTAGGAGTAGAAGTCAAGCTACCTGTGAGATTGTTCTGTGACAGCAAAGCTTCTATCCAAATAACATCACATCCAATCTTTCATGAGAGAACAAAACACTTTGACATAGATTGTCACTTTGTTAGGGAGAAAATACTAGAAGGGCTAATTCAGACACAATACATTGGAACAAGAGAACAACAAGCAGACCTTCTAACTAAAGGATTATGCAAGCCTCAACATGATGCATTGATCGACAAGCTTGGAATGAAAAATGTATTTTTTATTTTTTAGCTTCAGGGGGAGTGTTGAGGACATAGTTAATTAACTAGACTTGATTAGTTAGTTAGTTGTATAAAGTTAGTTAGAAAAGCATCTTAGTTAGTTGGGAATTTACAGCTGTCAGACTATGTTTATTCATACTTGTATATATACGTGTAATTAGCATGTGATTCACACAGATTGAATAAATAAGAGTTGTTGTTCATTCTCTCAAATCCACTCTAAGATTTCTTAACTCCCATTAATGGAGTCTCTCACCCAGACAGTGGGATGGTCGGGTGGGGGTGGGGGAGGGGGAGTATGGGGTACATGAAGAGGAAACAATTAAGTAAAATGTAACTTAAAGTAACTTGTTTGACCTACTTCCATTAGGAAAATCATTTTCTCAGTTGTAAGGAACTTGTTTAATTTTTTGCGAAAAAGTATTTTTAAAACATTTTAACCAATCAAACATGAAAAATTAAAATGCATTTTACAGAAAATATTTTTCTCCGTACAACTAATTACTTGTAATGTACTACTATAAGGGGTTGTTTGGTTCACATTTTAAATATATCCCATAAATGTAATCTTGATATTAAAATCAGGATTACCTACAACCTAAATAATTTATCCCAAAATACTTTTTTCTATAATTATGTGTACAATTAAATTACGTTATATAAACTAAAATGGACCTATTTACTTATCATATTATTTATTGTTGAATCTATGGCCAGATGCATTACTCTCTTAGATTTAAATAGTCAACCCAAAATCTATATGAAGATGTACTGCATTTATGTTTAGATTTTTCCTTAAATTATTTGACTAAATACTAAGTACATAATCTACAATATTGATTTTACTTATATAAGATGATTAATAATTAAAAAAATAAATTCTTAAGGGAAAATGTGGCATTGAACTCAAAATTTGATATGTTGAACACTTTAAATTATAATCTTGAATCATATATTCAAGCGTTATTCTAAAATCATGATTTTATGTCACAATATTTACCTCTAGATTTCCTCACAAATTCTTGAGATCCTACCTCCACAAGATCACCACATTTCCCTCTAGCTTCTTAATATTCGATCAAACCTTCTCCTTCCCCTCCTTTAGATTTATCTAACATCCATCACTATTGTTATCTTTTCTCCTTCATTTTAGGCCATTACTTTGTAAAAATCCAAATTTGTTGTTTTGAATATTTGTACAATAATTGATGATTTGATGCTTTAGTTAGCTTCATTGCATATTCTGGACTTAGTGGGATAGTTTGGGTTGAAACACGGGAAGGTTCTTTAACGCTAACACAATTTTATATTAGAAAATTAAATAAATATCTATGTATATTAACTTGTGAACCCTTAACAGAATTAGTAAAAAAGGACGATGCAAATATTTTTCGCACAAGTATTATGGATTTGAACCCACTATCAACAAGTGAATTAAGGCCAGCCATGATCACCAAGAATAACCTTTGTGATTGCGGTCAAATAATATAATACTCCTATTATTAAAATTTGACCATGAATTTTTTGATATATATATATATATATATACTTTATTATAAGTAATTAATTCTTTTTAACTTTTATGTCAATTAACACTAAGAAAAAATAATTTTTCTTTTAATATTTCTAAATAATAAGTAATTTAAAATAACTGTTTTTAATAAACGTTACAACAAATAAGGAACAAAGGTATAGATTAATTACAGGTTACTTATTTGTGTAAATATATTTACACTATCTATATCATTATCAATACATAGAATTTAATAGCTCGTTTGGTAGAGTGTATCGGAAGAAAGAATGCATGTATTAGCTTTGTGTATTAGTAATATTTCGTTCGGTATACTTTTTCAGTCTATGTATAATCTTATTTATTGAGGAATTTATCATTAATACACAAAAAATTATGGTATTAGTAATGCATTGAAGTTTAATGCATGTATTATTATAGCTAAAGACTCAATTGCCTTTCGAAACGTTTTTTTTTAAACATGTTTTCCACCATATTGTGGAGGATACTTTTATAAATAAATAATTTTTAAAAAAAAATGCAACTAATGCATGCAAGTTTTAATACACTTTATCAAGCAATGCATAAGAAATTATTTTTACATAATTAATATAATAAACATAGTATTACTAATATAAATATTATTAATACCTTCTATTTAACATATTTTATATGAACCCTAATAGACCATAGAAACTCAATCATTTGGTTTGTCACGAGATTCGAGGTTATGCTCAATAATATAATATTTCCTATAGGCTAGCTATCACCCTCATATGAAAAAAAATATGAGATCTGCTGATGTTGCTAGCTTCCTTTTATTTAAATATAATAATTCTGTTGTTTTAATGGTAAATTCACCCATTTATAATGTGCTATATGTTAAAAATATATCATATTATTTATTATTTTATATTAAATAAATACAAATGATTTGGTGTGGCTCCCACGGTGTTTTGGGGCTCAAGACACATGAATAGAATAGTAAACCCTTTTTTATTATTATTAATTACTTATACAACATTATATAATGAGTATTATACATGAGTAAAAAACATTATATATATCGTACCAACTATATATAAAGTGTATAAAAGGTACTTATCCATAATTACGAATTAACGGGTGTGCTTATTCATAAAATATAGGTTATGTTGGGATAAACCTTTTTCAAAAATAAATATAGAGCGTAATTATTGTTTTTCTTTTTTTGATTCTCGTATTGGATCTCAACTTTTTATATTAAAATTCAATTAAATTTAAATTTTCACTAAAAATCACATATTAACAATAAAATGTTCAAAAATACTTTATCCTAATTTCCAATTCAGACATCAATAGATATTTTCTGTATAATTAAAATTACTTTCTTAATTGAAAATAATTTTCTGGTGAAAAAAAATTCTTTTATATTTGACTAATTCATTATAGAAAGCAAATTTTTGTACTTCTATAAGTTGAAGATTATATACAGCACAATGTTATCTTGCTTAAAGGCAAATTATTCCTCAATATTTCACTACTAGAAAATTGTAAATTACCTGTGAATTTTACTTGGGATTTATTTCTGCAGAAATTTCCTACCTAAATTCTAGACCTTGTTACCTGCGAAAAATATTTCCCCAGAAAAATTGGTAGGTAAATTTGGCGTCATTTTCACAAAACTATTTCCTGGAGAATTATTTGGGGCAAATAATTTGAAAGTACCATTTTCACAAGTAAATTCGCAAGTAATGAAAAAAATATTTTTTTAATCGGTTTGCAAGAAAAATCCTAGATAAAATTATTTGCAGATTTAACTAGGAATAATTACTTGATAATTTATCTAAAAATATTTTTATATATGATATTACTTGGGGATTCATGTTCCACAAATTTTGTTGGAGATTTATTTCATAGGTATTTACTTGGGAATTTTCTCACTTTAAAAATTATTTGGGGATTTTATTATTGTGAATTTGGTTGGAGATTTTTGAAGGATTTACTTGGAAATATGCATACTTGATTTATTTTTTTTTGATATAATTTAACAGAATTTTTTTTCTTGAAATCTAAGAGGAACATTAGAATGAATTTTATTGTTAAAATATCTACTCTACTTTTAGGCTTAATAAATTATTATACAATATCAATCTAATTCATTGTTAGAACATTACCACAAATGTTAGGATCCATATTTTAGACTTGTGTATAATTAATATTTAATCTCACTAATAATCAATAATGTCTTTCTTTATTTTATTTTTTTATTTGAAAGATACGAAACATTAAAATTATATGGCGTGTTATTTATCCATAGAAAAATAATATCATAAGTGTAATCAATTTTGATTTGATGTTATTTTTATATTAAATAGTGTATTATATAATAAGTCAGCACTACTTATAAGTAGAGAAAAAATCGATTATATACATTATTAATATGAAGTTTACTTACCCCCTAATTGATAGAATTATATGAAATGAAAAATAAATAATTTTTACTTGTATATCTGTCACGACTCAGACCGTTGTGATTGGAACCCACACTAACCTTCCGGTGGGAGAACCATTACTACAACCCGACTAAGCAAAGTAACGAAAACTAGAACATTTAAAGATACGGAAGCGGGTTTAAATGAATAAATAAACATGGAGTTCCCATAAATTTCGAAGGTCTAACAAACAACTATCGCGGAAATTTAACCCCTAGAACTGAAAGTCATTGTACCAAAACTCTATTAACCAACAAGTCTAAGAAAAAGGGGTACAACCCCGAAACTAACATAAGCAAAATCTAACTAAACAGTTTGAGTCCGAAAATAATGGACTAAACAATGAAGGATCCATGGCAGCCTGGAAGAACTGGCTCACCCTCAAATCCGGTCTTCGATAAATGATCCCCTAACTGAGGTCTATCGGTAGCCGCCTGACGATGCCCTGTACTCAACAAAGAACGAGCAAGTGCAGTATCAGTACACAACCACAGTGTACTGGTAGGATCACGGGGCTACTCCAGTAAGTGAAATATACGAAAGCAATTACAACACAGTAAACACACATATACATAATGCAAAGTTCAATTAAAATTTTTGGAGCGACATACAATTCCCCAATATCAATGACAAGTAGACATGAACATAATAATCACATGTGGTTCTCTCATGGAACCCACACCCAAACTGTTAGTGTGTCGGAACGTGACACCCGATCCAATGTATGTGTCAGAACGTGACACCCGGTCCAATATATGTATCGAAACGTGACAGCCGATCCAATGTATGTGTCAGAACGTGACACCTGATCCAATCAGCACAAACCACAATCACAACCACACCATAATGAATAGTACACATAGTCACATGGTCAAGTAACAGTTAATGGCATGTAGTTGTTCACACATAGTCATTTCATTAGATTCGATTCACATTTCACTATTCACATACACACATGCATACAATGAAGCAATTAACCGGCATATATCACACGAACAGGAAATCGAACCATCACCTACCTCGAAACCAAGCTTGAATCCTCCTAAGACACTTGAGCCTTCCCTTTCCAGATTATTTCCGTTTGTTCTTGGTCTAAAACAAGTAATTAACGCAAGGATCAATAAACAAGGCCTAATTTACCCGGATAATGATCAAACTATCAATCCAAGTCAAACCCAAGATCCTGATGTTCAATTAGGGTTATTCCCCCATCAATTTCAGGCCAAAACCCTCCCCTAACGTTCATTACCCAAGATTCTAAGTTCTAAGAATCGAATTACGGATTAGGGGAGTAAAATCTTACCTTTAGAGCTAGAATTCGTGGAAAACTGTCTAGAAACTGCTATGGGTCGTCCCTTAGCTCTCAAGAATGAAGTTTTGCAGAAAATAACAGTTTTAGAATTTTTTCCTAATTTAAGTCGCGACTGTCCCGCCACAGCGGGACCCAACCTGCCACATCGACCCTACCCTAGCAGAACTAACCCCGCCCCGGTGGCTTGCACGGAGATAGAAAGTTAGAATTTGAGTTCCAAACTTCCATTTCGCAACACACCTTCAACCCTGGACGTTCTAAAACTACCCTTTCACACCAAGATCAGTTTCGGGAGTTCTACTCGCCCGAATTCGATTCCGTAAAGTCGTACATGCTCCTTAACGTCTTGACTATCCACTCATAATTTAACCCCCCATTTATTACTAGATTTCCCTAGACCTCACTTGACTCAGATTTCGTTTAAGTCAGGACTAGGCTAGAAATTTCCAAGTCACTACTCAAAAGTTTTCTGACCCAAATTCTTTTCCCATTGGCTTTTCCATAACGACGGAGACCGATCGTTACAATAGATACCAATTTACCCATCACTCGTCCCCGAGTGATAAACTAGGAAAAACTAGCTAAGGTAAGAGTAGAGTAGTACCTGAATCATCGAATAACTGGGGATACTTGTCTCACATGTCCTTCTCGGTTTCTCAGATAGCTTCCTCAACCGGACGATGCTTCCATTGAACCTTCACGGACCTTATCTCCTTGGTCCTCAGCTTCTGGACATCGCGATCAAGAATTGCAATCGGTTCCTCCTTATACTAAAGGTCTTTGTCTAACAAAACTAAGTCCCACTTAATGATGTAATCTCTGTCACCATGATACTTCTTCAACATGGACACATGAAACACTGGATGAACCCCAGATAGGCTAGGCGGTAAAGCCAACATATAAGCCACTGGCCTTACATAGTCAAGAATCTCAAATGGTCGATGTATCGAGGACTAAACTTGCCCTTCTTGCCGAATCTCATCACCCTCTTCATGGTTGACACCTTAAGAAGAACTTGCTCACCAGCCTGAAATGTCATGTCCCTTACCTTACGGTCTGCATACTGTTTCTGTCGACTCTGGGCTGCTAGAAGCTTAGCTTGGATGCTTCTCACCTTATCCTGCGCATCTTTCACCAAATAAACCCCCAAAGGTTTCACATCTCCAGCCTCAAACCACCCTATGGGTGATCTACATCACCTCCCATAAAGTGCCTCGAACGGTGCCATGTCAATGCTGGAGTGGTAACTGTTATTATAGGAGAACTCATACAAAGGTAGGAACTTGTCCCAATGCCCTCCAAAGTCAATCACACATGCCCTCAACATTTCCTCTAACACTTGAATAGTTCTCTCTGATTGTCCGTCCGTTTGTGGAAGGAAGGCTGTGCCAAAAGTGAGTTGAGTGCCTAACTCCTCATGCAATTTTCCCCAAAACTTGGAAGTGAACTGCGTACCACGGTCCGAGATGATAGAAAGGGGCACCCCATGCAACCTCACTATCTCCTTCACATAAACCTTAGCCAACTGCTGCGCATTATAATCTACTCTGACTGGAATGAAGTGAGATGACTTAGTCAGTCTATCAACCACTACCAAATGGAATCAATCTTCCCCAAGGTCTTGGGAAGATCGACCACGAATCCATAACTATCCTTTCCCACTTCCATTCTGGAATTGACATTCGCTGAAGCAAACCTGCAGGTCTTTGGTACTCATACTTTACCTGCTGACAGTTTTGGCACTTAGCCACAAACTCAGCTATGTCTTTCTTCATGCCAGGCCACAAATAAAGTTGTTTCAAATCTCAGTACATCTTGGTCACACCGGGATGAATGAAATACCGCGAACCATGAAATTCTGTCAACATCTTCTGAATCAAGTCATCCACTCGGGGAACATAAATTCTTCCATTTAAACTGAGAACACCACCCGCATCAAGAGTCGCATCTTGTGCCTTGCCAGACACTGTCTTATTTTTTAGCTCATTAAAACTCCCATCCTCAAACTGTTTGGCCTTGATCTCCTCAATTAATGTGGGCCTAACCTCAATGTTGGCTAACACCCTACCTTTCTCTGAGATGCCCAACTGCATGAACTTAGCCTCTAAGGTTTGAATCTCCTTGGCCAAAGGTCGCTTGGACACACCCAAGCAAGCTAGACTACCCATACTTACCGTCTTCCGGCTTAATGCATCTGCCACTACATTAGCCTTACCCGGATGATACTGGATGGTAACATCATAATCCTTGAGTAACTCCATCCACCTTCGCTGTCTCAGGTTCTGGTCCTTCTGGGTGAATACATGTTGTAGACTACGGTGGTCAGTAAATACCTCACACTTGACACCATAAAGGTAATGCTGCCAGATCTTGAGGGCAAACACTACCGCTGCCAACTCCAAATCATGTTTCGGGTAGTTTCTCTCATGCACCTTCAGCTGCCGCGATGCATAAGCTATGACATTCTTATCATGCATCAACACAACACCCAAACCTAGATGTGAAGCATCACAATAAATAATGAAATCTTTACCTTCTACCGATAGTTCTAGAATAGGTGCTGTGGTCAGAAGAGTCTTGAGCTTTTGAAAGCTCTCTTCACATTTTCAGTCCATTCGAAAGGCACCTCCTTTTTGGTCAGCCTTGTCAGATGCGTGGCGATTGAAGAAAAATTCTTCACAAACCGACGATAGTAGCTGGTGAGCCCCACAAAACTCCTAATTTCAGTCACAAAACTAGGCCAGACCCAATTCTTGACTGCTTGGATCTTTTGGGATCTACCATCACCCCTTTTCTAGAAACCACATGCCCCAAAAAGGCAACTGAAGTCAACCAGAACTCACATTTGGATAATTTGGCATACAACTTCTGTTTTCCAAGTACACCCAAAACAATCCGAAGATGGTCGACATGCTCTTCCTTACTCTTCGAATAAACCAAAATTCCGTCAATAAAGACCATAACGTAAGAATCCAGAAATAGTTTGAACATACCATTCATCAAACTCATGAAAGCTGCAGGTGCATTGGTCAACCCAAACGACATCACTAAAAACTCATAGTGCCCATAGCGGGTCCTGAATGCCGTTTTTGGTACATCATCGGGCCTAATCTTTAACTGATGGTAACCGGACCTTAGATCAATTTTAGAGAAAACTGATGCACCCTGCAACTAGTCAAAGAGATCATCTATCCGAGGCAACAAATACTTATTTTGAATGGTGACCCTATTCAACTGTCGATAGTCTATACAGATCCTCATACTACCATCATTTTTCTTAACAAACAAGACAGGAGCACCCCACAGGGAAGCACTAGGATAAATGAAACCTTTATCCAGAAGATCCTGGATTTGAGCTTTAAGCTCTCTCAATTCTGCCGGGGCCATTCAATAAGAAGGAATGAAGATGGGGCGAGTACCAGGTTCCAAGTCAATGCAGAAATCTATATCCCTATCCGGAGGCATACCAGACAAATTAGTAAGAAACACTTCCTTGAATTCAGACACTACAAGAATAGACTCAATAGAGGGAGACTCAATATCAACATCCCGAATATGAGCCAAATACGCCAAACAACCCTGCCCCACCAGTTTCCTAGCCTGAATGAAAGATATGACCTTAGCTGGCTTAGGCTTGTACACCCATTCCCACTCTAACTTTTCCCTACCCGGGATCTCTAGAGTCACAGACTTAGTATTACAATTAAGCACAACATAATATGGGGAACAACTAAGTCATGCCTAAGATTATATCAAAGTCAGTCATATCCAAAATAACCAAATCAGCCCAAGTCTGAAAACCCATAAACATAACAGGACAAGCATGATATACATGGGTGACAATGACAGACTCTCCAACTAGGGTAGAAACATGGATGGAGGTATCAAGTATATCAAAAATCGCATCAAATCCTAAGGCAAACTGAACTAACACATATGAATAAGTCGAACCCGGATCAAACAACACAGTAGCCATCCAGTCACAGACAAGAATAGTACTTGTGATCACTGCATTAGACGCCTCAGCCTCGGTCTTCCCCAGAAAGGCATAAAACTAAGCTATTTCATCTTGACGGGCAACCTCCTTGCCTGGCTGCACTGCTCATCTACCTACATTACCATTTCCCCGGCCTCTAGGGCCTCGCGGATTCCCTCCTCGCCCACCGTGTGGACATCTTGTGCCATTATTACTACTGCCCGTGGGTACCACTGCTCTACTCTACTGCTACACGGGGTCAGACATGTGCGGATAGGGACAATCTCTCCTCATATGCCCAGGTTCTCCACAATTGTAACAACTGCGGTCAAAAGACGGTCTGCCGCCAGCCGAATGTGCGGCTCCCTGGCTATCCCGAATAAAATTCTGCGGTGGAGTTCCCAAGTAACCCACCTGTAGAAGCGGGTAAGGCTAACTGAATTGGCCGGGCTGCAAGCGTCGGCCTACCTGAACCTCTGGAGTATGAACCATGGAAGTTACCTGTGCTCTTGGGCTTCTTAGCCAAAGCTTTGGCCTGCCCATCACATCAAAATCCTTCCACTTTCTTCACAAAATCTGTCACTTCATTAAAACTTTTTCCTGCAGAGGTCATGTGAACAGACAATACCTGTAATTGGGGGTTAAATCCCTTGACAAATAGATAAATCCTCTACTCCTTTGTAGTCACCAACTGGGTAGAATATCTGGACAAGGCATGAAACTTAGCCTCATAAGCATCTATAGTCATACCACCCAGCTCCAAGGCCATGAACTCATCCTTCTTGCGATCCCTCAAAGTCCGGGGCACATATTTTTCCAGAAACAAAGCATGGAACTACGTCCAAGTGAGTAGGGGTAAGACTGGCATCAACAACAATATTAGCCTTACCTGGGTGATAAAGAATACTCATTTCATAATCCTTGAGTAATTCTAACCACCTTCTCTATCTAAGATTAAGCTCTTTCTGACTAAACACATACTGAAAACTCTTGTGGTCGGTGAACACATCCACATGAACACCATAAAGATAATGACACCATATTTTCAAAGCAAATACTACGACAGCCAATTCTAGATCATGGGTTGGGTAATTCTTCTCGTGAACCTTAAGCTGTCTGGAGGCATAAGCTATAACTTTGCCATTCTGCATTAACACACAACCCAAACTAACGCTGGATGCATCACAATAAACCACAAAGCCTTGCGTACCCTCTGGTAAGGTCAATACTGGGGCAGTAGTCAACCTCTTTTTCAATTTCTGAAAGATTTTCTCACAAGCTTCAGACCATTGAAACTTCACTGTTTTCTGAGTCAACTTAGTCAAAGGAGATGAAATGGATGAGAACCCCTCGACGAACCTTCTATAATATCCATCCAACCCCAAGAAACTCCTAATGTCAGTTGGAGATGTGGGTCTAGGCCAATTTTGTACTGCCTCTATCTTCTGCGTATCAACTCTAATTCCATCACCGAAAATAATGTAACCTAGGAATGCCACAGACTCAAGCCAAAACTCACACTTAGAGAACTTAGCATACAACTCTCTATCATTTAGAGTTTGGAGAACTACTCTGAGATGACTAGCATGATCTTCCCCATTCCTCGAATAAATTAGTATGTCATCAATGAATACGATAACAAACATATCTAAATAAGGTTTGAATACTCTATTCATAAGGTCCATGAACGCTGCAGGTGCATTAGTTAAACCGAACGACATGACCAGAAACTCATAATGACTTTAACGGGTCCTGAATGTTGTCTTTGGAATATCACATTCCCTTACTTTCAACTGATGGTAGCCTGATCTGAGGTCTATCTTAGAAAAACAAGTGGCACCCTGAAGTTGATCGAAAAGATCATCAATTCTCTGAAGAGGATACTTATTCTTGATAGTAACCTTATTCAACTGACGGTAATCTATACACATTCTAAGAGAACGATCTTTCTTTCTCACAAATAAGACCGGAGCGCCCCAAGGTGAGACACTTGGTCGAATGAAACCTTTCTCTAGGAGATCTTTCAACTTTTCTTTTAACTCCTTCAACTCTGCTGGTACCATTCTATATGGCGGAATAGATATAGGACGAGTATTAGGAAGAATATCTATACCAAAGTCTATTTCTCTCTCAGGAGGGACTCCGGGAAGATCATTTGGAAAAACTTCTGGAAACTCTCTTACTACTGGAACTGACTGAATAGAAGGTATTTCAACACTAGAGTCATTAACTCGGACTAAGTGATAGACACACCCGTTGGAAACTAAATAGGAGGTATCTCAACACTAGAGTCATTAACTCGGACTAAGTGATAGACACATCCCTTGGAAACTAACTTCCTCACCTTAAGGTACGGAATAATACGACCTTTAGGCACTGTTGAACTACTCTTCCACTCTATAACTGGTTCACTGGGAAACTGGAACTTGACTACTCGAGTTCTACAATCTATTGATGCATAACAGGCATGAAGCCAATCCATACCTAGAAGGACATCAAAATCTACCATGTCTAACTCAACTAAGTCAGCCATGGTGCTCTTGTGATTGACGGAAATGGTACAATCACGATAGACTCTCTCAGCTAGAATAGACTCACCAACAAGTGTAGAAACACTGAAGGGCTCAAGAAGTTACTCAGGAAGAACATCAAAATTCATAGCAATATAAGGAGTTACAAAAGATAAACTCACTCCTGGATCTAGCAAAGCATAAACATCAAAGTTAAAGACTTGGATCATACCAGTGACAACATCTGGCGAATCCTCTTGCTCTCGGCGACTAGTGATAGCATAAAGACGGTTTGATCCTCCACTTTCCCCTGAAGTAGCTCCTCTAGGTGCTGCTCTGTCTGGTGGAGCAACTGAACAAAATTGGGCTCTATTGCCCCCATTTCCTGTTCTTTGTCTGTTCTTAGGGCATTCCCTCAAAAAGTGACTGTTCCGACCACACTTAAAGCAAACAGTGGAGCCATCACGACACACACCTGAGTGGCTCCTACCACACTTAGCACATGCAGGAGTCTCATTACCTCCTTGTGCAACACTACCTTGAGAATGTGCAAGTCTAGCTATGAAATTCTAGGAATTCTTACTATTGTACTCACCTTTGGTTCTTGGTGCAGGTGCACTAACAGATGATGAAGTAGGTCCCTTTTGTTTCTGTTAGAAGGAAGATCGGTTCGCATTACTCTTTTGCTGCCCGGACTCGTTCCCTGATGTCTTAGCCCTCTTATTCTTAAACTCTTCTCTACCCTCTACTTGTCCTCCTCAACCTGTTGCACATGGATTATTAGTCTTGCTATGTCTATATCCCCTATCAGCATAGTTGCCTTGCCTTCCTTGCTTGACAGACGAGACAACCCAGCAACGAATAAACTCATCGTGCTCCTCATGTCAGCAAACATCTCTGGAGCATAGCGGTAAATTTGTGTGAACTTCTGACTGTATTCATGAACACTCATAGATTCTTGCTTAAGAGTAAGGAATTCTCGTACCTTGGCTTCTCTTAGTTCACGGAGAAAGAAACGCCCCATGAAAGCACTCTCAAACACAGCCCAACTCACAATTGGTGCATCCTCAACCCTATTATTTTTCCATTGATCGAACCATATCCTAGCAACACTCTTCAGTTGATATGCAACTAGTTCCACCCTCTCAGCATCGGCAACATGCATAATCTAAAAAACTTTCTAAAGCTCTTCAACAAAGTTCTCCGGATCCTCAGTGACACTTGAACCTGTGAAGCTTGGAGGATTCATCCTTAAGAACTCACGGACCCTAGAAGTATCAGCCACTTCCTAACGATTCTCTCTCTGTTTCCCAGCTTGGTTGGTCACAACTTGGCTCAACATCCGGATGGCCTCACGGAACTCAGCATTGGTGACCTCTCATTGGGGTTGCACTTCTGGTGCATTAGGTACCCCTTGTTCCTGTGGTTCAACATTCCTTCTAGCCGGACGACCTTTGACAACTCTTCGTGGAGGCATGATCTGAACGACACGCGCAAGCACGAATTAGAAAGAGACTTTTATAGAGATACACTCTATCGCACGAAATGAGTATGAAAGAAGTGAGATAGTTCCTAAAATGTTGCAGCCTCCTAATTATAGATGTGGTGCGCTTCACACTGATAACTAGGACTCTACATACACAGCTTCATAGACTCCCTAGGACTCTTGAACTCTGGGCTCTGATACCAAGTTTGTCACTCCCCGAGCCTACACCCTGGGCGGAGTTGGCACTCGAGAACCATTGCTGGCCCCAAGCGAACCCTTAGTCTGGCTTAACTTATAGCGGAAGACTTAAATAACAGGAAAATAGTTCTCAAAAGATAACTCATGAAATAACTTAGAATGTCTTAAAAGAACATTCAACTAGCCAAAATGGCAACTCAAGGTTCAACATAAGCCAATAACATTATAATGACAAATGAACTAACTAACTGTCTATCTATGAAGCCTCTAAAACTGGGAGGGATGTCGAGACAAGACCCCCGATCATCCTAACAACTGAAAACTACTAAATCAATGTAAATAGGGATCCTTCGAAAAGCAAGGAGGCTCACCACAAGACTCTGAATGCTCAACTGGATCAACGAAGCGCTGGATGCTGATCCTGGTTACCTGTATCTGCATCATAAGAAGCATGCAGTCCAAATGGCGTCAGTACATTGAATGAACGAGCATGCGAGAGGAATACTAAAACAAGACATAAGCTTGAAAGGAACTGAAAGAACATACATAGGCTCAACTCAACTCAACTTAACTCATTTCAATATAAAGCAATAATATGGATGCAATATAAAGAAAAGCTTTTAAAACATGGATAACAACTCTGTGTATTTAGAAATACAATAATAACTCTGTATGTATGCAAAGATACAATATAAACTCTGTTTGTATATGAAAATACAAATAATTTCGTGTATATAAGAATACAAATAATAATTGTGGGAGTTTCTTTAACCGACAACCATCACTTAAGAGTTATGTGATGATACAACGTTTTGCCTCACGCTGCCAGGGCCGTCCTATACCTTGCCAAGGGCATAGAACCTAACTACTAAGTGGATCCACTAGTCTATGCTAAAAAGCACTAAGGAATCATCTAAAAAGTATGACCTTTTTCAACCTATGATGGCTACATGGTTTATGGGGGCTGTGAGTGGTCTGAACTCTCCCCCATATCGGTGGTCAATACTACTCCCAAAATATACTAGCTCATATGTTTAAAAACATAACTTCTTTCTGTGGTTTGAGATAATTGCTCAAAACTTAGCTCAAAGGCTCTTCTTGGAAATCAAAGTTTCCTCTCTTGCTTAATTGTGAAAGCATTTACCCTTTACTGAAAAACTAGCTCAAAGGCTCTTTTGGAAATCAAAGTCCCCTTTCTTGCTTAAATGTGAAAATATTTACTCTTCGGAAATACATAGTTCCGATATACTCTTTTTGAAGAAATGAACTTCAATCCTTACTCTTTACTCAACTGAAAACTCAAGTCTTAAAATAAAGTTAAAACGATTGTAAAAGACTTTTGGAAACTCTATGAACTTCTCTTGACTTGACTCTTAACTTTTCTTGAATTGAATTATGGATTCAAGGCTCAGGATCTCATGTTATGGATGATTTCATGTTGTTTAGACGTACCTTAAAGTGTAGAAATCGACTAGAAAACATAGGTATGTTTCAAGGGAACTCGTACGAAAAGAAGTGGAAAAGGGTAGAGAACCTGGCGTCCCTGGCGCGGGGCGCCAGAGCTTAAACTTCAGAATTGGGGATGGGGCGCACTAGCTGGCGCGGCGCCCCAGATCCCAAACTACAGAACACAAAGTGGGGCGCTCTGGCTGGCGCGGCGCCCCACCCTTTCCCCAGAATTTCCCCGATTTTTCTTGCTCGTGTTTCAACTCTAAACCCTCTAGATTTCGGTTCTTTCCTCAAACACTTAGGTTTGACTACATAACCAAAGTATGCAAGAATCTACTCAAAACGACATCTAATTTCATGAATTTAAATCAAGAACTTCTCAACAACTTCAACAATCAAGAACCGAATAGAAACTTCAAACAAATCCATCAAGAACTCAATTTCTATACTTTCAAGAATCAAATATCGCTGAATAAAATCATGATTGGCGCGTGGGTGAACTAACCCAACGCTATGTGATCTCACATACCTCGTAGGGATCAACCCTTGGCGAAATCCACAATCAAATCTTCAAGAACTTGGCGATTCCTTGCTTCTTCTTCTCTTTTCTCCTCTTCTTTTCTCTTCTCTCAAAACTCTAACTTATTTTCAATAGCGTAAACTGAATCCAATCACTTTAGACCCCAACTTAATTACCAAAAACGAACTTAATTAATAGGGTAGTGAAAAGACCAAAGTACCCTTCTAAAATCCGGTTTTGACTTTCCTTATCTAGACAGCCCAGCTCCAAATGGTCATATATCCCTCATATGAACTCGAAAATGGCCAAACTCGGTGGCGTTGGAAAGATAATTCAAAGATCTTTCCTACGGTATCTTGTAGCACACCTAATTCATCCTGAGCTAGGAGTTATGGTCGTTTTAAGTTGACCCAAAACTCATACTTAGCTTAACTTTGTCAAACTTTCCAAATTTGATTATTTCCAAAAACGGTTTCCTTCTAATTCTAGTTCTTTCGAATAGCGGGGTGTTACAATAGTATATATATATATATCGATTAGAAAAATCTTTGTTACTATATTACACAATGGTAATTATTTTCCCATTGTTATATTGCAAAGTATGAGATTCATTGTATAGTAAATTATCTTGTATTAGTTTGAAGACGTTCATTGAGTTGTTCATAATACTTTGATGACAATACTAATATATTGAAATCTTAGAGAGCTGGTCGACTCCGAACAAACAGTTACAAGGCATCATTAATCTAGATCAAGTGATTTAAAAGAATCAGACATAAATCATCAGCTAAAAAAACGACAAGTACGATAAATGATTAAACAAGTAAATCAGAAATACATGATGGTGTATAATTTTTCTTATATATTTGAGTTCAATCTTTTGTCCTTATAAATTTTGAATTATATATATTATTTAATTAAAGTATGTTATTATTTTAAGTCCCCACTGCTTCAAGGTATATTTATGGTAAAAAAATTCAAGGATTCAACTTTTCTTTGTTTGATTAAATAAAGTGGAACATTGGCATTTGTTTTTTAATACTTTCCGCTTTCATGTTAGTTGTCATATTCCCTTTTACTTGCCCTATAAAAAATTATAGTTAAGAATATTTTTTTATTAAATATTATTTATTTTTAAAAATAATTATTTATTTTTAAAAATAATTATTTATTTTTAAAAATTAATTAATTCTATTTTAATTTTTATAAATTGAATACTGTTGACAAGTCCAATGTGGGGTAGAATAGTTTTCTTTCTCCAAATTATTGGAGGGTCAATATATACATCTCTATCACTGATTTTTACCAATCTATTTGCATGATAAAATGTTTAAACTTTGGGGTGCTTTGATTTTCTAGGGTCATGTCAATTATTAGACAATTGAAAGACATCAACCACTTGCCATTAAGATAGGAAGAATAATAGTATCTCTCCGTTTCAATTTATTTGTCTTTAAATAGTTAAAAGATATTTTATTATTATAATATGTTAATACTTCCTAAATATTTTAAATCGTTAACTATTGTGATTTATAATATTTTTTATAAATATTCTATAAACGAATTCACACCAAACGTTAGCTAATTTGACTCTCCTACTCCAAATCAAGCCAAACAAATTAAAACATAGGAATCAATATATTGAAAACTTAGAAACATATAATATTCCGATGAAAATTTAGAATATCGAAAATTAATAAGATGGTACGTCACTTGTTATATGGCTAGCGAATAATATAAAATTTAAAATTTAAAATACCTATTAGGAAAATAACTTCATTTTTTTCTTTAAAAAAAAGTAGGGAAAGGGGAAATGGGAGAAGGTAGTATAGGATAAGAAATTGAAATCGAACTCTCACCAACTAAATAAAAGTTCAGGTAACCAATCAACTAAGCTATTGAAATTTCCTAAATAACTTCAATTCATAAGTGAGATAAATCATAATTTTTTTGATACAAACATAAAACTAAAAACAACCTAGAAATAGTTGTTAGAAAATGAGTTTGATTATGCCAAACACATCCACCAAACTAGCATCTGTCCAAATTCTCAAGAGCCATTGGCCAACTTTATTTGTTCCAAGGCCTTTGAGAGAATTGTCCCCTCGTGATAGTTAAAGGGGGAGGCATAATGCCATTAATTTGATACCACTCATTGTTAAGGACTCACATCACTATATTGGGTATCACACACTATTATGGATTAATAATGTGTATGTTTTATCAAATAGTTTCATAATTAAACGTCTCAAATTTGAATATTGAGAATAAAAAATATCATGTTAAGAAATGTTTTTCTTTTTAATAGACTTTACACAGTATAAAATTAAATTTAATTAAAATTTTAATATAAATGCTAAATATCAAATGAGAAATCAAAAAAAAAAGAAAAAAGGTGTGTATATTTCACAATATGCGCTTAAAACAAAAATCTTCGATTTTTTTTATTAATGTACTCAATTAAATAGAGTTATATAGACAACAATAATCTACTCTAACTTAGAATTTGCATATTCGAGTTTAATATCTTAGTCAACTAACTAATTAAATGTAACTTTAAGTTTATCTGCGTACAAGACTAAACTGTGAATTCAATGAATTAAGTGATACCTCATTACTGACCACATTATTTTTATCGAATTTCATATATTTTTGGCATTTTTTTTTTTTCTCTGAAAGATATACTTCATTTCATTTATTTTATATGATGATATTTGTTTCATCACAAGATTTTTGAAAAAAACAAAACAAAACAATTTTTTTATATATAATTTTAAATGTCATAATATTTTGTTACATATAAAAAAAGTAAAAATTTATCCACACACACATTAACTAGTCTGAATAGAAAGTGAGGTAAAAAGTGTATTGATTAACTATGTCAATTGTGATAACATTGTGTAAGACAAGCATAATATATATTCATTAGATTGATGTAAATAAAATTGGGTGAGGATATATATGTTCTCATGAGCATGCGATTAAGTATAAAACAACAGTTTAGAGTTAATGATTTTCAAATATAAAAAAATATCAATCTTTTTAGAATATAAAGAAAAAGAATGTCACATAAAATGAAAATGAAATAAAAAAAGTAATATTTTTTCTCTTGTTTTCTATCGGTGTTCGATATTCGTATTGAAGTTCGATAAACTAATTAGCATGCGCTTTAATTTGGTACCACTCATTGTTAAGGACTCACATCACTATATTGGGTACCACTCATTATTAAGGATTAATATGTATATTCAATTAAACAGTTTCATAACCAAACGTCTCAGATTCAAGAACAAAAATATTATATTAAGAAACATTTCTTCTTTAAATCAATTTTATATTGTGTAAAATTAAATTTAGTCAAAACTTAAATTTGAATGTCAAATATTAAATGAGAAATAAAAAAAAGGTGTATATATTTCACAAGATGCGCTTAAAACAAAATATTTTTTTCTCAAAAATCCTAGTACTATACTGAAGTAAATTGTAGTTGGAAGACTTACAAATTTTCTCTTTGCCAAACAGGATCGTTGGTAGCAATCACAATTTGAATTATTGATCATCAAAAATCTTCGAGGATGAATCTTTTTTTTACTCACTCTCTAAAAATCTCTCTAATTGATGCAAAAAAAGACCTAAACCTTAGTTGTTTCTAAGTTTTTAGTATACGTCTTTCAACACTCATATAATGGTATATTTATAGATGATATTAGGGCTAATAGTTGGACTAACTAATGAAGCGTCTTATTAGCTAGCACCCCTTATGGATGTACTAGACCCAAAAGCTATTTTTTCCAATAACTATATATGATAACGACATGGATAGCATAGATCATATGAAAGCTTTAGAGGAGCTTGATGGACACCAAATAAAGACATATAATGTGTTGAAGGTTCATCAAAGTGAAGAGAAAGAAGAACGTGGTCATGTGTGAAAATAATCATCTCATAAATTCAAGAATTTACAAAAGAAGACAACCAAACAAGGCCCTTATCTCATTAAGAGTAAAATTGTCAAAGAAGTGTCTTCTTTATTTCCTTAGTATAAATAGTAGTTTTTATCATTTTGGAAAACTTAGATTATGATGAATATAATTGAATAATTGAGAGCTTTGAAGCTTGTAGTTTTTAGGTGAAGTATAGCATTAGTGTAGTTCATAGTTGGCAATTGTAGTTGAGTGATTAGGGTGGATTCCCGATATTGCTTGTGTTAACTTCTTTTAGCTTAATCAATCATCGAGTTATCCTCTTCGGGGATTTAATTTGATTTTCTCATTTGTGATTAAGTTTGGGTTATTGTTATTTTATTAGATTCAATTCAGAGTTAAATTCGATTAGATTTCAATAATTCCACATATGCTTTCTTATTCTTTCAATTGCCCCTTTGATTCTTATCAAACTATATTTAGCAATAAAATGTTTGATTCTTGTTCAGTTGTTTGCCCAAGTTGAACGAATGTGACGTTATGTTAGTATTTCGTGCAAATCCTTCATAATATAGTAAAAATTAAAAATAATTAACTTAAATAGCTATTCATTCAATCGCTTAAACTAAACATAATCGGAAAATGTATATTATATGCAATATGTATCCCAAAAATTAAGAGCAAACAACATAAATTTCACTAGTTTACGACCTAATTAGGTGTCTTCTCTTGTGTTTTCAAAATTACAGTTCGTACCATATTTAGTTAGCCAAATAGATGTATCTGACGCATCTAGTACATGTATCTCATATACATTCAAAGCAGATACATGTAATTATGTGTACTTAAAATAAGATTAACTAAAATGCTAAATTTTATGAGTAAATCACGCGTCTAATGACTTACTATTTTTGAGTTACAAATTTTACTGAAATATAATGAATTTTTTTTGAATAATTTATCTGATCAAAATTTCAGTATTATTATATCTAGACTACATTTTACATATAAAAAAATGTATATAAATTATACTTTTTGGCATGTATCTGAAACTAATATAATGCATTTGAATACTATTGACTATTTACTCATCATTAAAAATATGTATTTGAATCAGACTTTATAAAAAAAGATAAATTATTCTACAAATACATACATACACAAAGTTGATGTTATATCTCATTCCTCTAAACAATGGCATGAGCTTGATATATAGTTATTTGTATATGATATTAAATTAAATGTATTAGAACAGTTTCGTGAAGTATGTATCAGATATATAATGTATGTGTTATAGTCATTGTATCAGATATCAGATACATGTCCAGTGTATATCAAATACATGTACAAAACTGATCAAATATTAATAAATACATGCCAGATACATATCAGATACATGTTGGATATATTGCAGATTCATGAAGTATATATCAGATATATGAAGTATCTATCTGTTTAGTGTATAATAACAATGTTAGAATCACCATCTTCCTGAACACTAGCAACAACAACGGCAGAAGATGATTCTGTAACAGAGTGTTCTTGAGTGAAATTCCAATCAAAAGATTTATTTTGGATAACTTAGCTTCTTGATGGTGTGTTGTATTTCTATTAGCGATCCTCTTGGTGGAAGATTGTTTAGCCATCAAGTTTAACAAAACCTTTAATTAATGAACTTTCAAGAAAAAAACTTGATATAACTATTCAGAATCAAAAGAAAATACCTATTGAAAACTATAAAAATATTAAACACATAACTTAAATAATGGATGAAATCAGTTACAAATCTCAAAATTCAGATGTGTAGTACTCAATTTCATTTAAATAGTGGTAAGTAACTGAAGAAGAACGTGGAAGAGAGAAGCAGGAGTAAGATTGAACTGATGAACGTGGGAGGGGAGGAGGAGAGAGAACAAGTTGATTTGGAGTTAAAGGCGTAATTTAGGAGTGTGATTAGCTGAATAGGTAAATAGACACTACATTTTAGTCTATTTTGAAGGAGTGATGTATGTCAATATATCTCACTCCAAATCTAGTACAAATTTATTGAATAATGAAATAGTAGGTAACTATTTAAGAATATAAATTGGATTAATATATAAAGTACGAACGTTTTATGTAATTATATTGTTTTTCCCAAAAAATAATCACAAAAAAGGCACATACATATAATTAGATACTTACATGCATCATAATCATAATTGAGTCCATGTAACATTAGTTTAACTTGAATTTGATGCAAAAGAGCACCATAAAATTTGACAAAATTATGCATAAATAAGTGAAGAAGTTGAAGCCCATTGCCTTAGTTGTTTTTCTGATTCATTATCCAATTATATGGATTGGGCTTTAGTAAAGATGAATCTTTGGATTGGGTTCATTATAGGAAATTTGGTACTCATATACAAGACTTGGCAAGTTTGGTCAGTCGACTAAAAATATTTACACATTTGCTAGCTAAATATACCAAAAATATGCACTATATTATAAATAGGAAAAATTGTGGAACAAAGCAAAAATGTCAATATATATATATATATGTAAGTTTTTGCTGAACACATAATATTTTGTGACAGTAAACTAGTTTATACGCACCTTAATGGTTTCATCGAGTACATTCTACCTCCCAACAACACAAGCACTGAAGACCTAAATATTATCAATTGATTTAGAGATGTGATCGATGGTTGAGGCAGTTGCCTTTGTCTATATCCGATGTAGGTGGTTCATTACCAAATGATTTTGTAGCCTTGTTTGTATTGTAACTATAGTTTTTTTTTCTTTTTCCCCTTGCAAATGGGAGGTTTCATTTATTTAGTAAGGTCCGTCCGAAGACATACAAATAGGAACTGATCTATAATAGACTATTCCACAAGTCATTTTTGGACCAAAATATTGATGGGTAGAGTATTTTTGGACAAAACTACAAACGAAAGATATTTTTGTTCTTTCGCATAATTTAAGAGCATTTTTGACCGTATTTTATATTTTTCCATTTTCGACCTTAACCAAGTTTATTTATTTTTAATTATAACTCCGGTATTGTTGGACCTTCATTGATGAAGTTCTGTTTTCCCCTTTCTCTCTTCTCATTCCCACTCTGAAATTCTCTCCGGAAGAATTATAGGAACATATATTCGTCCAATTATCTGAATCGCCATTTTGTAAAGGCTTTTCCCATTCTTCCAGGTAAATTTCATTCTTGATTGTTTATTTTTTCTACAATTCATGTATCTGGGTATTGCATTTATATCTGCGATTCATAATTGCGTACAATTCTGCCCTTTTGTCTCAATTTTATTCTAATGTCAAAATTTTGATCAATTTTTTTTAGTTTTTGAATAGTTGGGGGAAGGGGAAGGGGAGGGGAAGCGCGGAGCGGATTACTAGATGAGGAATCGAACTCTCAGCAATAAAGTGAAAGTTCAGATAGTCGAGCCATCTAACTGAACTGTATTTTGATCAACTTTTAGGCTCAATTGGACTCGATTAGTTTATTCTTTTCAAAACTATATGTAAATACTACCAATGGGATTCTCTTCGTAAAACAATTGGAGGGTATGGTGTAATGGTATAGATTTTTCTTCCTTTAAACCACATGTCTCGGGTTTGAGCTAATAGAGTCCTCTTCTGTATGGAGGGCTAAAATCCCATAATGGGCTTTTCACTGCACGAATTTGGATTAGTTGTGTCCTGTATCGGACATCTGATGCTTGAATTATAATAATGATAAGCAAAATCGCCTCGTAACAAATTGGTGATAAGATCCATTTTGAATACAACAAAAATGACAAACCCATGGTAATCTCACAAGTGGGGCCTGGGTTAGTGTGTACGCATACCTTAGCATATTGGAAGATCAATCGGCCAAAATAACCATGAGCGGCTACGATATTTTAAGTTTCGTACCTACTTTCCAACAGTCCCTCAGCTTTGAACAGATGAAAAAGACCACAGTAGCAACCAGCAGGGACAACAACCAGAAAATACAATAATTTGGGTTAAAGAAAGATGCATTTTGAATATTTGACAGAAATTCCTGGAGAATACCAAATATGTTGTTGGAGTATTTGCTTTCAATTCAAAGTTCTATTTTTTATGCATCTGTGTTTGATAATATTCCAGTTGCTTCATCTATGTGTTCATTTTTTTTTTCTTTGTATTTTTTGATATTTGACAGTTAATGGTTAAACGGAAGATGGGAAGCGATGTGGAAAAACTTGAAGAGGCCTTGAATGCTAGAGGTTCATCAAAAACTCAACCATTGCGTGATTCAAATTCAAAGGAAGAAAAGCAAAAAAGATTGTGGAAGAAGGTGAAGTACCAGCTGGTCGAGTATCATTCCTTGCCTGGCTATTTGAAAGACAATGAATTCATTCTTGGTCATTACCGATGCGAATGGCCAGTGAAACAGGCTTTACTCAGTGTTTTCACTATTCACAATGAGACTCTCAATATTTGGACGTAAGAATTCCCACTCTTCCTCACTTTCAATAATACCTCTTTGCCTCATATTATATAGCTTGTGGTAAACAAGTTAGGAACTTTATCGGGATTTCTTGATTTTAAACATTCTATGAAGAAAGAAAGAAGAATGTGAAGTGTGATTGAATTCAAATCACAATTTTCCCACAAACTCAAAGATTCGAAAGATATGAAGGTTAGCTAAGGACCTATCAGAGAGACTAACTCAAAAAATTGAATAGGAAGAGGAGGGAGATCACACATTAATTTTTTTTATTTTTTTATGACAAGGGAAACCCGCAGCCGCTACCCTTTGGTTGCGCACAGGGTAAAACTCCCGCTCCTATGCAATAGCTCGCAAACCACACAGGAGAGGTAACCCACACTAGGCAAGCCCGGTGCGACGAGCTCGACCCAGAAGGCAAACCCCTTGCTTTCGCTAGCAAGGGGTTTCGAACTTGAGACCTCCAACATGAAAGTCCAAGCCCAAACCACTGGGCTTAATTAATTCACTTCAATTTCCAACTAATCCTTGCATGTAACTGACTTTCCTGTATCTAACTAAATGCACAATGCTTAACTAACTCCTTAGCTATATCCAAATTCAACTCAGCTGTGCATTTAGCCTTCCAGCTCAAATTCAACTTAGTATCGCTCTTCCAGATTGATTTCAGCTCAACTCTAGCTCGATTAAGACAAACATGCATTAAAATGAACTGTGATGCTTTTCTCTGTGAGATGTTCTTGCAATTATTAACTTGGGCGGTACTCTGAACTTGAAGCCTTTTCGTTTATGTCAGTCACACTTAATCATGATAATTTTGCAGAAGAAATGATGTTCCATTGTGCATAATATAGGTGCAGCCGTGCAGGCATTGTTAGAATTATACTTTTGAACTGCAGTAACTTTATTTTACTGCTTTAGTTTTTTAATAAATCCTAGTTAATAGTTGGTTAACTGATTTTTACTATTTATTAGTAATTTGTTTGTTAAGATATATTTTGCAGAGATATTCTAGGCTAGTTTATTATTATCTTTTTACTGCTTTTGTTTCTATAAATGTAGAGTTCAAGAAAGCAAAATAATAGTTCTCTTTGACCTCATTGCAGAATTTTTTCTCTCATTATTCTTTCTCTGTTATTTTTTAAATATCTTTATTAAAAACCCAACAGGTGTTGAATCTGAAACTTTGTATGCGAAGCTTCTCAGGAAGCTCTAAAGCTCACTTTGTTAATGGAAACTCCACGCTGCATATATTAAGATGATGTCACTCAGTATCTCGCAGTTCCTTATCCGTTACTTTGTATGGAGTGGTTAATAAAGGATAATTTGAGATTCCAATACAGAACTTTTTAAGAATAAAATATTCTGCAACTGGGTGGTTACTCTTGCGAGCAATCATTTGACTGAGACTAATAGCATTGTCCATGTATTTGTCCATGAGCTTATCCCAATTTTATAAGTTTGTGGGTACGTTGGGAAAGAATGGGGCAGATGAGGCAGGACCAAATTAGCTTCATTATACATACCTCTTCTTGGGTAGTCGTACTTAGGATAGTTATTGGCAAGATGGCTCTCTGGATGTTTCCAAATCTATAGCTTCTATAATAAGGCATTATTCATTGTGTTTTATCTTTGTATTTAGGTATGAGAATGTAAAACTTTTATGTAGTTTTCAAGTTAATTGCTTTAAATGACTGAATTATTAATCAGAAACAATTTTGCTGTGAATTTTCTGTTTGTCTAAAGAAGAAGATATAATGGCTTGGAAGGCAGTCGCCTTCTTCTTCTTCTATTCAGACAGGACTTTGCCTAGCGATAGTTATAACAACATCTCTTTGATGCCTCTTGCATAACTAATGATTGACTTCTATTATCCTAGGGATAAGATTCCTATTTAAGTCATCTACTAGATTGATCAAATACTTTTTAGTGGTTCTTAAAAGATTAGGCAGAGGGTTCAGTAAGTGGAGAGTATAGTTAGAAACATCTTCTAACAAAGTTCACTGTGATGAGTGATCACAGAAAGAGTTCTGGAGGGCCTCTCACATCCTTGAACAAATTGTATAATCTATGTCAGTAGCTTCTATAAGTTGAGCTATGAGGTTTGACAATGTAATTGTACTCCCTGAGTTATTACTACTGTTAGGGCTTGATTAGTCTTCTATTTTATCCTTCTATCATAATATCTGATTTAAATTGAGGAGAAAAAACGAAAAACCAAGAAGAATTTCTTATTGAATCTTGATTTCTCTGTGTGTTGCAGGCATTTGATAGGATTCTTTCTCTTCCTTGTGCTGACCATTTATACTGCAATGAAGGTCCCGGATATTGTGGATCTTCAGACTTTACAAAATCTCCCTGAAAAGCTTAGGAAGATTGATATACACAAATTACCAGCAGAACTTTTACCATGTATTCCTTCTTTGCCAAATATGCCTGATTTGCACAAACTTCGAGAGCATTTACTGCAACTCCTGTCGAACTGTCTACCTGATCGATTTTCCCACAGCAATCATACAGATGTTGGTGTTCTGGTATGGTTTCCTCGTCTTTGTTAGAAAAATTACTGGTTGGGATCTTCTTCCTTTGAGCTTAAACATTAATTAATGTTCAGCTATATTTATACTTTCTATTCTTTAGTTTAGTTTCATATTCTTGATCCCAGATGGTGCCTTGCAATTTGCAATTTATGTCATTAATGGTCAATATATATATATCCTTACTGAGAATTTCTTATTGCAGAGTAAGCTAGTTCATAGATTAGTGATTTCTCATTCCTTTTCTTCACAGCTAAAAGCTCTCTCGAATGAATTCTACTCTATCTGCTTTTGAGCTACGCTGATTTGTTTCATTGCTTCTGTATATATATCAAAATGAGAAATTTTACTTTACTATTGGGGAAAGGGGGAACTTAAGTGCTGCTTCATGCCCAGTAAGCATGTGCTGCAGTTTCAAACCTGTTCAAGTACCTCTGTTTTCTTTGAACAATGAAAAACCATATAAGGCTTTGTTATTTTCATTGGTTTGCGCATGTCTCATCTTCTCTTAAAGCTTTAGTTTGAGGTATTTATACTTTTTTAGCCTATACCTAGAGATGAAGAAATCTGTTGTTAGTGAAAAGACCTTGTTTTTCCATAATTAGAATGCCTATGGATTATTGTCACTTGGTTTACCTTAAGTTACTCGGACTCTCCAAAAATGATGCCGCACCCGTGTCGGATCCTTCAAAAATACACTATTTTGGAGGAGTGTATTTTTGAAGGATCCGACATGCACCCGTCGACATTTTTGGAAGAGTCCGAGCAACATAGGGTTTAAGTACTGGTGCATGACAAGGAAGGAAAGGTTTTATACTGGGACATGTGTAGATTTCTGAAGGAGATGTCTCTATAACTTGTATATCTACTTATTTGCTTTGTACCTATATATTTGAAGAAGGCTTGATGTCAAGTTTATTTCCCTGATTGGATTACTTAAATATCATTGAGTTCATTGCACCTTTTATGTCTAGTCCCTTTGTGTTAAGTGTGCACATCTCCATTGCATGAAGTGGCATAACAAATTCATGTCATGTTGCCGCTGTTTCCGAAGTTTGTTGCTTTACATAAATTCCTTCTCCCTTGTTAATGGACATCCGATCATAAAATGTCTGCATATGAGCAAATGTGAAGATCTAATGATTGTGTGATATTAATCAGTTTCATTAGGAAATTTCCTCTAGCCAAGCCTGCGCATTTGTAAATGATGACCAACCGAGGTGGAGCCAGGATTTGAACTTTATGGGTTCTAGCTCCGCTCCCGATGACCACTATAGTGATGACTGTCCTCTCAAAATAACAAAACAAGATTGAGATTTCAATCATGGATATTACAATGTCAATATATTTATTAGTGTTACCCTATTATTTGCACAACAAAAGCTCATCAGAGCAGATATAATTTTATTAGGTCTGTATAGTTTTCTCTCCTATTCTTGTGAAGTTATATCCACTGAATGGACCAGTCGAGTGTTACCCTTATGTGTCTTCCATTTGTTCTGACTTTCATCTGCTGGAGATTTTCTTGGATTCGAGTTTTTTTCACCCTGAATAGGTATTCTCTATCACTATCATTCCGATTGAATGATTGTTTCCTAAAGAACCCGCTGGTTCACAACAAATGAAGAAATCTCAGAAGTCATTAGTAAATCTATTGATGAATACTAGAATACGTACAGAAATCATTTGTTCTCTGACCATCATTGGTGATTGATATATCTCTGATTTTTTGAATTTGTGCAGCATAGTGTGAAGGATGTGGCTAACGTGATAGCACCACTAATGGTGAAGCCTATAACGCGGTGGCCATTCTATGCCTTCCTTGGTGGGGCAATGTTTTGCTTATTAGCAAGCAGCATATGTCATTTACTTTGTTGCCATTCAGAGCGATTATCGTATGTAATGCTGAGGTTCGACTACGCTGGTATTGCTGCCTTGATATCAACTTCATTTTACCCTCCTGTCTATTATTCCTTCATGTGCTTCCCCTTTTTCCTATACCTCTACCTGGGAATCATCACTGTCCTGGGAGTTGGCGCAATGTTGGCTTCTCTCCTTCCTGTGTTTCAAAAGCCAAAATTTAGAAGCCTTCGAGCAGGTTTATTTTTCGGGATGGGCATGTCAGGTGTGGCACCTATTCTACACAAGTTGGTTCTCTATTGGAACCAACCTGAGGCACTTCATACTACTGGTTATGAAGTTCTGATGGGTGCCTTATACGGCGTTGGAGCATTAATCTATGCCCTTAGAGTTCCAGAAAGATGGATGCCCGGGAAATTTGACATTGCTGGCCATAGCCACAACCTATTTCATGTACTTGTAGTGGCAGGAGCTTATACACATTATCGCGCTGGATTAATTTATCTGCAATGGCGTGATCAACAAGGGTGCTAAGAATCAATCACCAGAGGGGAAGAGTTCCTCAGGATTTTGATTTGTGGCCTATTAGTTTCATCATCATTTAAATGTGTATAAACAAAGTGGATGAGAGGTCAGCAGACCCTTTGTTGTTGAACCATTTTCAAGAATGCTTAATTTTGCAGTAAATTTGCTCATAGTGATTCATTCAACATGCGCGGTTTATAATCGCCTAAAGATTGAAACCCATGCTTTAGGTTCGGAAAAGGGTCAAAAATGTCTTTTGTGACTATGGATATGCTTGGAACGAATGAAAATGTTCTTGTGGATTGTTCATGTACTAGGTCTCTGTGTCTATCGAGATGCGTATGCCCTCAACAAATTTAATATTACTTTCAAACTGGAAAAATTAAAAATAGACTAAATTGGTTTGGTTTTAAACAATAAGCGATTCAAACCGAACTATGAACACTCCTAACTGTGCCAAGTCAAATGGTGTCAGTTGTCACATAAAATGGGACGGAGGGAGTAATAAAAAAAACATTTAATATTAAAACTGATTTTGCTCTCGTTGAGAGTCGAACTCAAGACCTCCCGCTTACTAAACGGGTGCTCTAACCAACTGAGCTACGAGAGCTAATACTGACAATGTGGTGGATATTTTACAAAACTAAAACTGAATTCCACTGCTGCCATATTATCCTAAAAGAAGTTACTATTCCGCCGTTTCAACTTGTTTGTGCTGTTTTAATTTGACACAGAGTTAAAAAATAAAAAAAACTTTTGAATCTTGTGGTTTTAAATTAAAAGACATATTAAATGTACCAAAATATTTTTTAATATCTTAAACATATGACATGTAAAAAAATGAAATTGAGTTGTCAAAAAAAAAGAAGGAAAAAAACATTCTTTTTAAAATGGATTAAAAAAAAAAGATAAATAAATTGAAATGGAGTGAATACTGTAATACTCATTTGATGTTTACACCAAAAAATGGAAGATTCATAGAGTTATGTTTGTCAACAACCAGTTTCATAGATTTTGTAGTCCAAGTTTTTTATTTTTTTTGGTAATTAAAGATACAATATACTATTATATAGTTACTAAGCATCATACAAAATAAAAGTACACATGAGACTAAAAAGAGTTTGTATTTCAAAGCCAAACCTATCATTTTTCTTTGTTCTTGCAAAATATAATATGTTTGTGTAAAAGTTTCTATTAGAAAAATCAACACATTTTTGAGAAAAAGAGAACATAAAAATTTAAATTATGAAGTAATTATCAAAATAAATATAGTTGTATAGTTGTACATTTTAATATATATA